>MBFL02000519.1:0-20119 GCA_001696595.2 Aspergillus hancockii | reverse complement strand
AATGGAAGGGGAGAACATACGCCCATTTGGCAAGCGTCACCTTATACCGTGTGAAGTCCGAACTGTTGACGAACGGCATCATGGTGACGATCCGGACAATTGCGATGACACAAGCGCTTTACGAGTACAGATGAGTATTAGCGATGAACAAGCCACATTGTCCTATCCCTCTTAGAGGTGGCGTTGAACTCACAATGAACCCATGGCTAACACGATTAGGAGCAGGATTCTCTGCTTGGCCGATGCCTGCAAAGTCCAACAGAGCCTGACGGGAAGGACCAAGGTGATAATATCCGAAAAGAGGTTAAATGCTGCGTTGGCGTAGACGAAGGCTAACTGATCCACACACTTTGCCCCTTCCATCTTGGTGACATCCCAAAGTGCTTCGGTAGGAATACATCCCAGGGTGAAGACCAGTAGACTAATCAGACTGTATACAGCCACAAATATCATTATAGCGCACGTCATCTGTCGGAAGCGCTTTTCGGGATTGATACGGAGATAGAAGAGCAGGATCGAGGTCTTCACCAGCCAGATTCCTACAACGAAGACGTCTTCTCCTGCGAGATCATTCTGCTGCTGATTAGCATAGAGCTTTTATATCCCATTGTTGACCACACATCTAGAATATAGGTAGAGTATTGTACGTACCTGCTTGAAAGGGGTGAGCTTGTCCAGGTGCAAATCCCATATGTGTACGCCGTATCCATTCTTGATATCTTGTGAAATTAGCGTCTAGGCTCGGAAAGACGAGAGAATCTCCATATCGGCAGGTACATACTGACTATGCCAAGGATGGCAAATATCCATGCGCAAACTTGCGCCCATACGCAAAACCCTAAGTTTAGTGTCAGCAAAGGATTTATTTCTTGAATTAGCAAGACCCACAGTCGTCTACGGCAATTGTCCTCTGGAGAATCCCGCGAGTATATAGTCGGAGGAACAGGAAAGCGGTCGCAGTGGAACACATAGCAATGTTGATGGAATAGACTTCATAATCAAGGCGGTCCGGGTTCTCGAAATTGGGAGTAACTCCCTCCGGAGGTGGTGATGCAGGAATCTTGCTGAGGTCCATTGTTTAACAACTTTTGCGGATGGGCCTTGGGGCGAAGCAATACCGCTAGACACTCTTTCACTCTTTGTTATGAGGAAATCATAAGCTAGTTGAAGAGTTTGCTTCCAAACGAGCAGACGTCGCTGGCTGAGGTAGCTTGTCTATTTATGCGCACGGTTGTATACGGGTTGCGACAATTCTATAAATCATCCTAATTCAATATTCCCTAAAGTCGGCGATCAATATGATCTATCCTATGAATACGATAGGGCGTTTCACCGTTATCACGTTGAAATAGTCCCTTTACTCCTATGATTTGCAGGTGACACGGCTCACTCTCCCGTCCGGCGTACGATCTTCCGACATGACAGCTCCGATTTGCGTGTCGTCGAATCTAGATTCACTGCTCGCCAAGGCGTCCGTTCACCTAGTGGCATTGCTTAAACGCAAGGGGTGAAATGGTGGATCCACCGTTTCCCCGCGGATAGCGATATTCTAGAAAATCACTGGATATGGTCGACTGATGTTACGAACTGAACCGCAGAAGATACATCCTACAAAGTTCAATTGAGCTTCCCAGTGTGGTTCGGTTACCTAGATCCGGCCTATACCAAACCCTATCTCAGGAGACTCGAACAGCGCGCTCAGTGCACCAGAATATAAAACACCAGGCATTGTTTTGCGCGGTTACCGTACGAGAAGCTCTATGGTTTGGTGGAATGTCCGAGAGTGCTAAGATAAGTCAGGCCATACAAGTAGCAATACCAATAAAAGCCTCATGAATACGAAGTGATCGTCCGCGGGATTTGATACCTCTGCTATCTTTGAACCGCGGAAGAGATGTTGTCTGACAAATAGCCCAAAATGTCAAACCGCCACGTGGAAAACCTGCTTACTTCGCAATATCCACCGAAATACTCCGGACTAAGCCTCAATCCCTTTCCTCTTTTAATTGAGTTGCATGGTGCACCATATCCAAACCATGCTACGGTGGGAATGAAGGCAAACAGGGTGAGGAGCTTGACGATCAAGGACGATCCCTGTCGGCCTGAAGCGCCAATTCTATAACAGGTTCGGTTAACCCGGCTTAAAGTCCTCTGCAACACGGGCATCAGCCTATGACATTAGAAATGGATCGGCGCTGACAGCTGCAGGTGCGCCGGGACGTATCAGAAGAAGCAGCGATCACTACGCAGTACTCGAAGGTAACTAGTTATCGTTAGTGCGTAAAGAATGGCCAGATGGATGGCCATAGCACCAATATATGATGAGGTACGGAGTACTCGGAGGCAAAACCCCGAGAGACGAGTTAGTAGAAGAGTCCGTTAGTTCTCATCGGGTAAGCGAAGTTTACGACAAGTGATAGGGACACGCATCTACTCGGCGATCATTCAATGTCATTATAATTGATTGGATTGTTTCCACAATAGGGGCCTAAAAATTCGCCTCCAGCCGCAGTTCACGATCCATAGTTATTATTATCCAATAAAGCCGGGCTTGGAATGAGGGGCATAGACCAATTACCAAGTGGAGGTTTCCGTACTTTTGACATCGACGTGGATATGTGAAGGATCACATCGTTAGTCGCGCTATTCCGCGAATCGATTGGTGGAAGACTTTTGATCATTCCCAAGATCTCCGCCAGGGTGACTTGGGTCAAAGCTTTATAATACATTTCTGTCCTCCCCTTGATATGTGCTTTCGGAAAGCATACTTTTCTATTCGGATCAGGTTGTTAGCATAGTACCTCAGTTAGTTCAACATCCAAAATGGGGAGTAATACAGCCAGCCCCGACCCTCTCCAGCAGAGTCTAGACGAGCTCATCTCAGCCGCCGAGCAATACCGGAAGCAATCATCCGATCCCAGCAGTTACAATGCCAAATATGACCTCATGGTGAAAGCAACCCGCCTTCTTCATACCATACGGGGTCCGGCTGATATGGTCTTTGCCAACTTTGAGCATGTAAGGACATTCATACGGATGTTCCACTGCGATGGCAAACCTTTATGTGTTAACCTACAACCCCAGATGACAAGCTTGGGGGCGATTCGCACTTTGCTAGAAGCCGGGGTCTTCCATGCTATTCCCACGGGCGGCGAACGTATCTCTGCCGCGGAACTCTCAGCCAAGACCGGGGTAGGCAAGGAAATAATCGGTATGTCTTAATTAGAACCCGGCAGCTAGCATGTTCTCCCTCTATACGGTGTACTAGGTCGGTATTGCTAAGTATCAGTTAGTGCGGCTTATGCGTGCTCTCACTCCCGTTGGGCCGTTCCTGGAAACTGCAGAAGAGCAGTATGCCCACACCCCCTTCTCCGAGATATATCTGGTTCCCCAGATGATTGCGGTTTTCGGTTTGATGTAAGTACCCCTTTCTTTAGGGCTCAAGCCGTCCTTTCTCATACAATCCTGCGACCAGGGTCGACGAATATAACCCAGCCATGTTGCGAACCCACGAATTTCTGCGCCAACACAACTGGCAAAATAAGATCGGCCTGCGTAGTAACCCGTATACTCTAGCGCATAGCTGTGAGGGCAAAACTATGTTCGAAGAAATATACGAAAGCCCGGAACGGTATTCCCGCTTGAGCGATGCAATGGTCGCTCAGGACTCCGCGTTACGCGCCGACGGAATTTACCCCTGGATGGGGGAACTGGGCAGCTTGGCAACAGACGATAAACCAACTATTGTTGACGTGGGCGGTGGTCGTGGTCATGTCCTCGAGCAGATTAAGACGACCGCCCCGGACCTGAAGGGGAGATTTATCCTCCAGGATCTGCCCACTGTCATCGAGACTAATGGTGAACGACTGGTGCCGTTGGGGATCGAGTCAATGGCCCATGACTTTTTCGATCCGCAACCCATTAGAGGTATACCGCACCCTACTTCTCTATTACGACTGGGGCCTAAGAAAAGTATGTGCTGACTACAATACTTACATAGGAGCTCTAGTCTATCATGCGCGACGTGTTTTCCACGATTGGCCCGACGACGAGGTCATACAAGGTCTCAAAAACCTGGCAGCTGTTATGGACCAGAATTCTAGAGTTTTGATCACCGAGTTCATCATGCCTGAGGTTGGAGCCACGATGGCCAACGCCTACATGGACCTCACTATGATGACTTTCGGGGGAGTTGAACGCACGGAGAAGAACTTTGGTTATATTCTGGAGGCTTCAGGTCTGAAACTACGAAAGATATGGAGGGCTCCGGGTGTGCCCGTTGGCGTTGTCGAGGGACGACTGAAGTGAAGAGGACGGAAGGGATGTGTACAGGGGGGTATGGAGAAATAGGGATCGAGTAACCCAGTCCTATATTCAGGTCAGCAATTGTTACGACTTCGAGAGCAATATGGAGATCATAAGCGGTTTGCAGGAGTGGACTTTTACTTTTATTAAAAATTGTTCAGAAGCATCCAACAGAATATAGGGCAGGGTCTATGCAATAGAGGAAATCGAATTTGGTACTCGATCATGCTCTTCAAGTAATGGGTCACTAGAATTCCAAAAGATGGCTTAAATTTTGTCGCTTTCCCTAGACCTTTCGCGAAGGCCCGGTGTCTTGTGTAAATGCCAGCCTAATAACCACCGCAGAGCAAGTTATCGCCAACCTCAGTCAAGATGTTTCACGATCTCTCTGATCTAAGGGCAAAATCAACCCTTCCACTGTTTCCGGCCATGTTTCACCGTCTTCATAGTAGATGTTCCCGATGTCGTAATTACCCATGAAACGGCCGAGAGCAGGCTTATCTGCGAGACGAAGTCCTAAGAAATTCTGTAGAATGAAATCGAAGACCTGCAGCCGTATTGGGAGTTCAGGGTTCACTATGCCACGGCGATAGGGCCAGTGGGGTGGAGCAGCTACATACTCAAGGACGCTGGAAACGTGGTCTATAAAGGCGCTTTTCACGTCGAACGGAGCAGCGGCTTTCCGTCTAAGTACCTGAGTCTCCCATGCGTCTTCAGCGTAGGTGGGCATGAAAACATTTTCAGGGTAAAATTCGTCCATTGAGATCACTGTCACCTTTCGGCCAAACTTGCCGCTCAGGGTCTCGTTAAAGCAGAGCGCTTGTAAAATGAGCCCATGGCCTTCATAGCCCCAAAGTGTCATGAAGGCGAAGAGGCACTGGATCGTCTCCGCATAAAGCTTGTTCGCCTGAGCTCTATCGAGGCCAATAGGAGACGCATACGCCGGGTACACTGGAGTTTTATCGGTTGCTTCGCGCCGTGCTCTCATTCGGCTCTGGTCGACGAAATAGACCGCCAGTGGTCCGTATATCGACTCTTCATCTTTCCGTCCCCTCTCGCAAAAGCTTGACTGCTGGTACACTGCAGATAACATGGCGCTCAGGAGAAATGCTCTATACATTGCCCGATGGAATCTTTCTCTACAGGCTCTGTACAGCCCCGAAGAACATATTTCCCATTGAGTGTTCGCAGGACATAACAATTCAAGGCATCTGATGAGGTGCCGCCAGTCTAAAATCAGCCTTATCTCTTCCAGGCACGGCTTCTCGCACTCCCCGCTAAATTCACTGGGTTGAATAAATGCTGGTGGGTGCTGGCCTCGGTTAAAGCAGTCCAAAATGGTCTGCGTTGCACGCACCTAAATGGGCGAATGGTCAGTATTGCTGAATTGCTCCATAGTGGAGGATGACGTTGGGATTTACCGTCACCAAGGCATCATTGAACGCGTAGATATCATTGTTTCCCACCCGCCATAAGATAGAGGGCAAGTTGGTCTTAAAGGCCCAGTTGATCAGCTTGCATGTTTTGGAAAGGGCGACCAGTTGAGGAAAGGTGTCACAACTGCCCAGAATGCGAGCAAGATTCTCGACCGACAGAGAGAGAATGGGGGTCATTGGATCATGAGAGAAAACAGAATTCTTGCGGCGGGGACTTGTGTTGATTTTATTCTTGACTGAGCCTTTGGTCTCATCGTTTCGTTTGGTCTATTTTCTTCAAGCCCTAATGCATCTTGATCACCGTTTCGTGTAACATGAAAACTTTAGAGGTCTGCTTATGATAATTTGTGAAACATAGCCCGTATAATGTCACTCAATGTCACATATAAACAACACTTCCTCAGTGCCTTTGGTCTTTTCAGAGATGGAATCACCATTATCTGCACCGCGCCGGTCAACTCTGAAAAATGCCAAGCCGCTCCAAACTCACAATTAACTACCTCAGGAATCGGTGTTGCTCTGACCGAGTTGGAATGTATATTGCCACTTTGACCAATATAAAGTGGTGCAGAGGTGAAATGATCGATGGTAGTTTGGATGGGTTTATACACCTGACTAGTGCGAGCTATGTCCTCATGATATGATAAGCCGAGAAATACGGCTCGTAGACTAGAGAGCCGTATTTTGTATCATCCATTGTAGGTTTCCTGTACGAGTACGAATGCTGTCCAGCCAGATTCTCAAAGACTTGGCGCATAGCTGAGGGCAGCGTTGCCCGCCGTTTCTGGAAAGCCATCCTGCAGGATTTAACGCGAACCCAAATATGCTGCCCAATCATAGTCTCAAGGCAACGCCCAGTCGCTGCTAGAAAAGAATACGTGTCCAAATGTATTTAGTTCCTGACTGGTGTGATAGGCGAGGTTACGCAAGGCTGAAAGCTTCGGGGCCCGACATGCAGGATGCTGTAGCCGTCATCACTAATGGACTAGTGTTCTAGTATGGCAGGGTGACAATGGTAGTTTAGGATGGGGGCTGATTGGTAAGGTGTCACTCTTTCGGCTCCAATTCGATATCACTTGCCGTAGTAGTAGTAGCAATACAGCTTTGTATCCCGGAAAAGACGTCCTGGGTGCATCAATATTTGGAAGACTTCTTCCTGCGAGGAAAGCTTAATCTATCAAGGGGTATGTTAGTTGTAGTCCCCGAAAGATGAAGTAGCACCAACCGGAAACTCGTCCGGTTGGACATCAAGCTCACGCTAATAAATACAGCTCTAGTTCAAGTATATCCATCCAACGTTGGGACTCACTTATCTGTTAGTGCATACGTGAGTTGAAACGTTCAGATCTTTGTTTCCAGGCCCATGAAGCCATCGAATGGTGAAAATTGGGAAACTCGGTACGCTGTAAATGAGCGATATGAGACGCAACCTATCAAAGACTGCACTCTTTCTGGGGACTCACAAAGCTTCAGGGGATCAAAAAGACCAAGATGAACTCAGTGACACATCAGTATACAGAGAGCCAGTCCATTTTTTTCGACCTTCCCTTCGAGCTCCCTGGTAACAACCCATAATCGTACTCACCTTGAGATTTCCCTAGTACTGATCAGCTCAGGTCAGGCCCTAGAATATCCCGGTCGCGCAACGCACTAAAGACTAGGCTTGTCCTCAACTTCAAGAACATCCGAGATACACAACCCTTCGTCTCCTATAGTAGCTCATGGAAGTTGGACTCTCCTCACACTGGTTCATAGATGTGAAATTAACTTCTTGTTTCTTTACCCGCAGGAACTGAAGCTATCTCACCAAATATTGTATCATCACTATTGTCAGCCTCTGAGGCAATTTAAGTCTGCGGGATTCCACCAGCAGCCATCGTTTGAATACGAAGTCAAGGATGCCAGGACGTACAATGTGGAAGTCTAAATATCAAAACCGGGAGACGGAAGATGGCGTTTGATACACCCAATATAGGATTTGCCTCGGTATAGTGTTAAGTATTCGACCTTGCATTTTCCATTATTCTATAATATGGCAATTTAAACCTTATACTACCGGCATAGTGGACCGTTACGACTTGCCAGACTCCAATAGGAGAGAGGGCATTCGTCGTTTTCCTTGAGCTAAGATCGCCCGCCATAGTGAAATGCGGAGCCATAATGATGTGATTCTCTAGCACATACAAAACGGGGCGCCTTGACGACGCACACTCAAGATAAGCAATAGTAGTAGTCACTGACCAATAATTGATAATAACTCCGCACCCGAATTTAGTCGTTAGTACTTTGACGCGTAAACTTGGTTGCCAATCTACCTGGGATAAATCAAGAGAAATCATCTCCCATCCAGTATAGCAGAGTTGGGAAAGGTGCTCCGTCCAGTATCAATGGTTTTACTCATTTGCGCAGTTTCTGCGTCTATATTATTGGCAATCATATGGGTACGTGTGTCTCCAAGGGAAAGCTAGCAGGGGATCCTCTCTTGTGTGATATCTGACATTGCAAGAGAAGACAATATACACGTACTTCTTATCCCCCCTCTCTCGCATCCCCAATGCAGGTCTTCTCGCTCCCATTTCCCGTCTGCTATGGGAATTTCCCATGGAAAACGGCGGAAGAATAACCCTTGAACTGCCAAAATTACACGCGAAACTCGGTAATTTGCTACGTGCCATTCCGAAAAATATGATGCGTAAGCGTATCTCCAGCAAAACAAGCCATCTAACACAATATAGGCCCCCTTGTCAGAATAGGCCCCAATCAAGTCTCTTTCTACTCCATTGAAGTTTACAAGAAGGTCCATTCCCCCAAAAGCGGGTTTGTCAAGGATCCTCGCGTGTACAGCCAGTTCGTCCAGGATGGGCATCCGGCCTTGTTTTCTATTACGTGAGTTCATGGGTAACGGGTTGCTACCGCGGCGAAACAGAAATTCCACAAAAATAAGCCTAGCTAACTAGTGGGCGAATGTGTGAGAAGCAACCCCAAGCAGCATGCGGAACGCCGACGTCATATGGGAATTATCTTCAATCGAAGCAAAGTGCCTGTGTTAACGGAGATGATGCTTGAGGAACTGTCCAGGTTTAAGGGCTTGCTAGAAAGCCTGAGACCGAAAGGAGTCATCGAACTTCTTCATACTTGCCGTGCGTTAGAAGCGGATATCGTGTGTCAGTTGGCCGCTGTCAAGCAAGTCCTCTGAATACTTCTAACTGTTCGCTTTCCTCAGCAAGGTTTGCATTTGGCAATGAAATTGGCGCTATTGAATCACTCAAGACGGGGCTGTTGCAGAGCATCGTACGGGATAATGACTTGAAGTCTTCGATGATGCCTATAGTAAGTTACCAGTAACCTAATCTATGGCCCCCTGGCCCGTCATGAACGTTCTAACTATTCTATCTAATATAAGTATACGGCATTCCCTAGAGCAATTACGCTCTGGCATTATCTGGAAGCCACTATCTTCCAATATACCGGCTGGCAGACAGGCTTCACGGCCAGCACAAAACAATTCGACATAGTACGTTTCCGTTGTTTTTGTTCTCGTTTAAATTTTTCAAGATCACATCCTAAAGATTAGCAGTGGGCGACTACTCAGCTTGAGTCTGCCTTCGACGCCGAAAAGGCTCACTTCTCCTTCTTGAAAGCCATGGCAGGAACTCGGATGCCATCCCAATCTGCCCTCTCAGAAGCGAAAGAAATGTTAGGCCCAGGAACCGATACCACATCGGCCACCCTCGCACATATCTTATATGCCCTCTCATTCAATCAACCCTTGCAGGATAGCCTGGTCTCCGATTTAGCAGCATCTAAGTGGCCAACAGACATGACATCTCTCGAGGCTATTCCAAGGCTAACCGCTTGCGTGAAGGAAGGTATCCGATGGACCGGTGCAGCAGCAGCTATGCTTCCAAGGATCGTACCTCAGGGAGGGGCTCTACTTGCAGGGACACATGTCCCTGGTGGTGTACGTTCTGCTGTATCAAGCCATTGGCACTTTTGAACAAGAGCGCTGCTGACTTGATGCCCTTAACTTGATAGACAATGATATCCAGTTCGCCGATTTGGTATCTGCGCGATGATATTGCGTTCCCCGAGCCAGACCGCTACAGACCTGGTCGATGGCTTGATATGGAGACAGAATTATCAAGTTCGCGTGATGAGTACTATGTTCCGTTTTCCAAAGGGCCGTCGACTTGTGTTGGGGTTCAGTAAGTTGTGTGGCCCTTCTTATATTAGCTGACTGGCCCTGACGCTCATAGCTTTGCCTACTTGGAACTCTATTTAGCAGTCTCTCAGATACTTCAGGCGTATCGAATCAAACCCAGCGGTGGATCAAACACCACCCAGAACCTTGAGGCGGTTCTACCCTTGCGGAAAGAGTGGGTTGCGGCGGTGCCTATTAGGGGATTGGACGTCGTCCTTGAGGAGAGACTTCACTGATAAATAAGTGAAATGAGGGGTCGCTTCATATTGTCTCAGCAATTTGGTAGTTATCTAGGTCTTCAGTTATATTAACCCGTATCCTAAAGTTACTACTATCAGCACCATCAGGTCGCGCCATACGTGCAATGAACGGCTTATAGGCTATTTCATGCCGCTGGGAATTGGGAGTAATAACCCGGAGAAAGAACCTCCTAAAACTTTCAGAAGGGAGAATAGGTGATCGAGTTAACCTACCTTAGCTGTCCACGGAGCTTTAGTGTTTTGCTAGCCATCGTGAAAACATGTCTTAGATCTCCTCTAGATTATCTCTCTCTCTATGTCCATGCCAAGTGGAAATCCTGTCCCACTTCCCCACTCCCCACTTTCGCAACTTGATATCCCCTCTTCTATTCTTCGTGCACGATATTGACCTTAGAATCACATCACTTGATTCAAGTCAGTACAGTGCTAACTACCTTCGGAGTAAACGCTGTGGTGACTCACGTATCACCGATCCAGTAAGAAAACGAGCAGCGAACCTCATTCTTGGCAATCACTTTCCCCTCCTTTGTACCCCGGGATCTTTGGGGACCTTCACAACACTGTTTTACGTGTTAGAGATACTGTTTATAGAGATGTGCCCATCTCGTTCGAGTGCTCGGAAAGGCTCGGCTAATCTGCGGCGGTTTCGCTGTGACCAGTGTAGCAAGACAACACTAACGGTAATATCCACACATTCTTGTATCCTCAGCAACGACTGACCGAAAATGACAGAGACATCAAAGGACACGTTAGCTCCTACTAACAAGCTCAATCATTGGAGTTTTGGTGACACCTTATAGACACCAAATCTCACCCATTCCAATGCCCCAAATGCGACAAACGCTCTGGGCGCCAGGATGTCCTGGGAGACATAAGAAGCTACACCCCAATCGCCATCGAAGACGTCTGACTTAAATTCCAATATATTTCCTTTGGTTGGAACGTAAGTGTCGGGCCAATATATGGTCACGGCCCCCGACACGGTACATAGTAGCCAGAATTTTTCCGGGTCGGAGTCATTCAATAGGTGTATTCCAACCAATGAATCCATAGGCAAAACTCGAGCGATCTCCTTTCCTAGCTAGTATCTGATTTCTCTAACTCGGTTCCGCTGCCATTGGGAGACTTCCTAGGTCCCTTCAATGATCTTAGGGCTATCTCAGTACCTACAACAGACGACAGCCGCAATGCATCAACGCACGGACAACAGGATGGAAAGTCAGCACTAACCCAGATATACAACCTTATTGGAAAATTATCCAGAAGACTAAGTACCGACTTCCATAATGAAGGCATCACTTCTGCTTTCTTAGATGCCTGCTTACATGAGTTCTTCCGCCGACTACTACCATGTTTTCCGGTGATACACTCCCCAACCTTCTCGGTAACGAACTCTATCCCTTCACCTGTGCTGAACATGGTCACACTTAGCTCTCTATTCGTACGTCTTTCCCGTGCTAGAGAGAAAGGAGAAATGCACTGGCGACTGGGACACGTGTCGCAACCTCATGACAGACTTTAATTGACATTCGCGGACCAAGGGATGAATGTGACGGTATACAATTAGTGCTAACCGTTCTTCTAGGCCAGACATATGCGCTCCTATCAAGCAACACAGATATCCGGACCACCGCGTTTGTATTCCATGAACTCTGTTTCTACTGGGCTAGAGTCCGTGGGATGTATTCAACCAACAAGTCTACAACTAAGAATATTCCTCCGCGTGAAGCCTCGGTCGCAGAAAGAATCGCTGCCTAGGAAATCTGGGCAGCTGGAGAAGTGCAGCGTCGCGCCATTCTAGGATATTATATCCTTGACGGACTAAATGCGCAATCCTCGGGTTCGCCGGCTAGTGCACGGCACATCATCCATAAAGTAGGGGCTGCTTGTTCGGACCGTGCATCCTTTTGCGATATCCGCAGATGAGTGGATTGCGGCAACAGCTATGTCTGAATATACGATTGCATGGTTCCAGATACATTTAGCCGTATACTCTCGAGTCAGTATTGCGCTGAACCTCTGCACCTCTCACGTTTCTCGGCGTTGCCATACTCGAGGGCTGCAGTCCTTTATCTCGGAGCTTCACGAGGTCAGCACCGCTGCCGTGGGGCTGGTGTGTCGACAACAAGATGTCCAAGCATTGGTAAATTTTCACCTGCTTCTCGAACGGGGTTTCTGATCAATTGGGGGATACAGTTGGACGTCTGGCCATAGTCGGTAGAGAGCGTCATGCATCTCCATCTAACATGGGGTATCTATATTCATCTAGGAAATGCTAGCAGTTCCACTAAACACCCTTATATACAGCGAGAAATGCCCATCGTGTAATGTTCCGCCCGCAAATGCGGTTCCTGCAAAAGATACTCGATATCGAAGTAAACTTGTTCATTCTTCTGCACTTCATTATTAGGTCGATCGATGCTATCCGAACAGACCACTATATTTACTTTCACGCCATCTCACACAAACTTGCCACTCTCCGGCAGCGGTAGATAGGAACATCCCTTCCAGTCGCAAGTATCCTAATCTTCGTCAGTACCAACTCTCCCATAGAACTTAACCACTCCCCAGACCAGAATAACCAAAACTCACCTTATAAACCTTGGTCCCCCACCAACTAAAATGTGACGATGCCCCAGAGTAAAAGATCGCAAAGAAAATAATAACACCCGCCACCGAAACAGAGGAATCCAGCGCAGCGCTCAGCACAAAGTTATACTTGTACCACCAGGCATACAAACGCTTCTTCACAAGTATCCCGAATACCAAACCCACAAGAGCCCAACTTCCATACGTTGTCCCCGTAGCAGGCGGGAGATAGTTCAGTCCGCCCAGGAACAGCGGAATGTGGATTTTCTGCAGTATATTGTTCTTCGGATACCGTCTTCTGGCAACGAATACCAGCACTGGGAGAGCGGCGCCGAGAATGAAGAAATAAAGCAGGGAGTGGTATCCGAGCTTGTTGTTGAAGAAGCGTCGGGGGCCGATGGCGCCCCAGATTAGACTTGTGTTGAAATGGGTGCGCGAAAAGGGGCAGCTGAAGCCGTTGACTGCGTCTGCTGTGCAGATGTCTTTGATGTTGTCTAAGCTCCAGTTTAGGACGCAGACGCTGCTGAGGGTGCCGGCTATTATGCCTGCGCATTGCACGATGAAGACTTGTCGGGCGGGGATCTGGAGGGATGTTAGAGTGAGGTGGTTGTTTGGGTGGGAGGGGAAGGGCTTACGTTGAAGTACATTCCGAGTTTCATGTCTTGGCAGAAGTATAGGCCCTTGATTGTTGTGATGTATCCGAGGTCGAAGAACCAGATGTTGGCGAGAACCTTTCCTTCAAAAACGAAGCCGGCGACAATGCGGCAGAAGATATCGATGTTGATCTTCTGGTTTGCTGTTGCGTAGACGAGCGCAAGCTGTTTTGCCCCTGGTTTGTCAGTGGCTTGAGCTATATAGTGGCTACCCATAGTTAGGGGGCCATGCCTACCGGAGGAAAGAAAAAGAGGGCAACGGCACATGCCAGCAGTGCACCGTACCAGCGTAGCTCAACATCCCAGTATTCCACGGAGAAAATGGAAAGAAATAAGGCTAGTGCCGTGGTACACAGATACCACCACATTGGAACATCAGAGGCCTGTACATTCTTGTCTGATGCAAAAAGCTGTTTAACATTACCGCTTACGATGCTCTGGCGTACCCGACGAGCAGCATTTTCAATCTCCCCTCGCTTCTCGAGGAACATCCAGACGACGAGCGAGGAGAGAGTGGCAAAGGACAACCCGAACATAGTCAATGCGTAGGTCACGGGCATGATGACTGGCGAGTACGCTTCGTACTTGGCCACGTCTATCTGGAATCGCAATGCCTTATTGACAATTTTGGCGGCTTTGTATGTACTACCCGTGTTATCGAACACTAGATTTGAGAGGGTAAGTACCTCGCATATCACGTGGGAGTAGTTGAGTGAACTATACCAGAAGAACTTTGGAATGGAAGGTACCCAGAGTACCAGGTATTAGTATAGTAGCAAGCGACTGCGATTATCCAGATCCAAAACACCAGCGATCCAAAGACATTCACAATTGCCCACGCTGGCACCAGCAGCGGAGACCCAACATACGATATTTGACTCCCTGTTGACGGTCAGCTGTGATGGTAAGGAAGCCAGGTTGATGTACGCACAATCAAAAGTCAGTGGTAATAGACCCATCCCACTCTTCATGCCAAATAACTGATTAACGACGGTATTCTTGGGTGCGATCCAGCACGGGAAGGCAAAGTAGCTCAGTGCGGGAAAGATAAAATCCGGAAACCAGTACCAGCAGAGTGAAATGCAAAAGCCTAAACTGAAGAACGCATAGCGAGACATCGTCCAAGTTGCATCCCCCCTATACTCGGTTAGAGGGGCCGGGGATGGGTTGAAAAGCACCTACATTGCCTGAACATCCTTCTGCCCGACTCGATGAAGTGTAGATGTCAGAGCTGAGGTACCCAAAAGTCCTGGCCACACGAGCTCATGAGGGTGCACCACAAGGGCTCGGAAGATACCCGCCAGCGAGAGTCCAACAAAAAAGGTCGCCATTGTTATGAGGATCTGGAAACCCCATCCAGTTTTATATCCGAAGAACATTTGTTGTTCCGTCAACACATCGGCACCTAGACGCACATAGATACTGAGGTTCGACATCATGTACACAAGAATATGCTCCTATCCGCCCCGCTAGAGTCAGTATCAACACTTCCCCTGTAGTGCTTGGGGTCTTACCTTTTTGTTAAAGGGACCCGGGTTAAGGTTGAACGAGCATGCTCCAAGCAGATTGTTCCAGCTTGGGATGACTTTCTCCCAGAGCTTGCCCAGGGGATAAGCCAGCAAGAGCACAACAGCAGACGAAATAGTGATGGATGGGTTCCTAAAGGTATACAGGGTGTTTAAACCACTGACGACAATGCAGAATCCAATCCCCAACACCCACATCCGAAGCGTCATCACTGGCTCTGTGGGATCATCATCTTCATTGTCGATACCTGCTGCCCGCAAAACTTCTGTAACTGAAGAGTCTAGCTCGCCTACTGTTAGTCAGGAGATGCCAGGAGATCGGGTGCAGTGTCTTACGGTCACCTCCCTCTGCACTGCTCAACTCATTCTTCAGGTCCGATTGCCCCTGATCATTGGTGATCGCCTGTTTGGACTCGAGAGCCGAAGCCATGGCTGCAAAACTGACTTTGAATTCTGAACCGGAGACGGAGACAGCAGGTGGATCAGATATGATTTATCTATGGATCAGATAAGATCTGATCTCGACATCTCGTCAGGCGGGAAAAAGGGAATGAAACACAGGATCGGGGGATCTCGGTGGGCAGGACCTGTTGCCTGGGATTTTTTTTCGGCCAAGTTCCGGTGGCAGCATCCTTGTGGGACGATGGGCTGTTTCTAGCCAGTGCCTGTTCTCCGAAATTAGATAGATTGAGTGGGGCATTACATGGTTGGAGGCATGTCCCGCCTGACAAAGGATGAGATAACAGCTCTGTTGTGGGATAATTCGCTCTCCGACGGTGGACAAATTAAGTGGCTTGGGATCATGCAACATAACCATTCCCCAAAATGCGTAATCTTCCGTACATCCCTGCAAATTTGGCCGAAATCTGATAGTCAATGGCAGCGGGACACAGTCGAGGAGTTCAGCCCTATCCCGTACAAGACTCGGCTAAGCTTTGTAAGGCTGACCCATAGTCCACGGCTTTCCGCATCAGGAAGGGTGCCGACCTCGGTGTGGAGAACCGGCTAAAGAGAACCGTGCAGGTGGACCCTGAGAAATACTTCTGCCTAGAATTCAAGGAATTTTACCCATGGGATATGATAGCAGGTCTCCGGTACTGACCGGAACACGGCTTTAGACGTTGGTTGCGTGGAATTGGAATTGATCGTCGTCAAGTCCCTCGTGGGCATTGAAAAACGAAAAGTTGGGGCAATATCAAATATATAAAGAATGACGAGAAGGGCGGAAAATGTGCAGTGAGGGAAGGGAGTGTCTGGCTGAGAGACTTCTCAACGGTAAAGAAGTCTTCCCTGCTTCCAAGGCCTGCACTACCCCCGAGATAAGAAATAGCACCCGCCCTATCTGATTGATCTCGACCACGGGCAGTTTTGCTAAGTATGCAGTGAGGGTTGTGTAGATTATACAATCATTCGAAAAGATGTGTTACAACCTTACCAAACCAGGCAACCCGTCAACTCATTTGTGTCTCGCTGCGTAGTCGAGACATTCCAGATGCTATTAGCAGTCAAGCAGGATAGGTAAGGCTTTATACTAATATTATTATAGCACAAAAACCAACACATGTCGGGCACTCTGCTTAACCTACTGCTGCAAGGTGCTTTATCCCTATTTGACTTTCAGGGAATGGCAGATGGCCTTTTCATCTATGATAATGCCTCAGTCTACGGCGGCCAATCCATGGAACGAATCCTCACAATATCCCCCCTCCCCTGTAAATTTGGTGACTCACTCTTCGCCCCCTTTTTTCAAGGATTGGTTTAGTTTTATTTACAAATGGTACCGTCACCTCCGATGCTTTGCTCTATGCGAAACAGTATCACTTGCGTGACCTTTATTTCACCTTTTCTCCGCTTTCCAGTTATCGATCGAACCATCACCACCCGCTATCTCAAAACGCCTCAGAGGTGCTGCACAATCTAGTGCTACGTAAAGCTGGAATCTGCCGGTGGTTTTTTGATATAGTCTGGCCTGCCCACGTCTCAACTTGCCGAAGCAGCTAGGTGTATCCACCGTAAGTGTCAGGTGTTATTTCCTCAGAAACGTCAAAGCCGCGAGGCACACCGCATCCACTCCAGCTCTCATCGTTGGTTGGATCACGGGCGCGAAAAGAGCCGAGTGATTTCCGGGGATCTCTTCCATACAAGCCTCATTACCCTGAGCCTGATCCCAAACCTGCTGATCAACGCCCCCAAAAAACCAAAAACAACACGGAACACCTGCACATGTACCCAATGTGGAAAAGTCTTCACTAACA
Source organism: Aspergillus hancockii (assembly GCA_001696595.2). Taxonomy (NCBI): domain Eukaryota; kingdom Fungi; phylum Ascomycota; class Eurotiomycetes; order Eurotiales; family Aspergillaceae; genus Aspergillus; species Aspergillus hancockii. The sequence goes on along the minus strand of MBFL02000519.1, from coordinate 2,894 downwards.
TTAGTTCTCGGAGTATTACCATCAAAGTCGTCAAAATGATTATCGAAAGATGCGGCCAGTTGAGATGCCGCGTTTTCATCATTTAAAGTAGGCGGAAACCTCCTCGTGGGTGTGATCACCGGCGGTTTAGGCGAGCCACTGGCTACACATTCGGCCTCGACAATGCGCTTAATCGCAGATATGATTTTCTGCCGCGTCTCGAGCTTGACGGTTCTGAAATCAAGCCCGATTTCGGCCTTGTCCGCGATGATATTCTCTGTCTGCCCGGCTTGCAGGCTTCCGACTGTCACCACAGCAAGATCACTCGGGTCAACCTCTCTGCTCACAATGCTCTGCAGCCGAACCACAACATGTGCCGCCAGGAGCGCAGGATCTACAGTCTGATGCGGCAGTGAGCCATGACCGCCACGGCCATAGAGGGTAATCTTCAAGCTGTCGGCAGCAGCCATGATTGTGCCAGGGCGTGAGCCAACACTCCCCGCGCGCATCCGCATCAGGTGCTGTCCGAAGACATAATCAGGGAGTGGAATCTTCGAATAAAGGCCATCGTCAACCATCGCCTGCGCGCCTCCGCCCCGTTCTTCGTTGGGCTGGAACAGCACGATCAACGTTCCGCTCCATGCGTGCGTGATCTTCGCAAGGGTTTCAGCCGCCGCGAGGAGACAGGTCATGTGCATGTCATGTCCACAGGCATGCATCACGGGTTTTTCAGTCCCGTCGCTATCGCGCATGGTGACTGAGCTCGCGTAGGGCAGTCCGGTGAGTTCCTTGACGGGCAGGGCGTCCATATCTGCCCGCAGAAGAACGGTCTTTCCCGAGCCGTTCCTGAGCACCGCTGCCAGGCCATAGCCTCCGATGTTTGTGTGGATTTCATAAGCGTTTAACTCGGACAGATGGGCTGCAACCTTTTCTGAGGTGGATTTCTCTTGCAGTGACAGCTCCGGGTGTGAGTGGAAATGCTTGTACAGATCCTCGTAAGGGGTCAAGTCCACAGACCCAGTCTTCAGTATATCGGATAGGCTTGTTTGTGCCATTTTGTGAACTCGTGGGAGATTGTTTGTTTTGGGGATCTAGACGAGTGGTCGGATGTGTTATGACTCTTCCAGCTCAGTATTAGTTATTACCTAACTAGTAAGTTAGTCAGCAAGTTTAGCTAGTTAACCCTTTTGGTAGGTGGATATGGATCGCTCGCCCAGACATCTGCCCCCGCAATGATCCCGGAGGTGCCCGAGACTCAAGATGTAGAGGGTACTTTGTTACTAGGTAGTGGACAAGTGAATCACTGTATTGACTGTATCACCTCCACATGACATAGAATTTGGGAGGTGAATTACGAGCTTGCACTAGCTTGATTGAGCAGCTGGGAAAGTAGCCAAAAATAAACAGGGCATTGTCTCCTCGAATCGGCCGATACTATGATCCACGTTGCGCTACAGGGGGTTGGTGTAGACTAAGGAGCATTTATAACTTTGAGATTGCGTCATTTTAGTCGACACTTCATACGGTTGCGCCAACAATCATCGTACAATCGAGCACTACACTATAGGAGTGAGTCATTTACATGGTCTTTCAATGTGGACATATTCCGCTCCCCTCATGCTATCAAGACCACATGGTCCTACCATCCGACATGGAGAGCGTTTTTTCATATGATATTGTGGTATAGAGGACAGGAAGGAATTTACCTGGCAGCCTAGTGAGGTCGAAAAGTTGTTACTTAATACTAATAGCCGGGGCAGGGTCGACCGCAATTCATATCGGGGCAATATGCGCAATGGCAGAGAATATCCCAGAAGTGAAAAACTTGAGTTGCTGAAATGGATGTTGCAATTGACTTTGGGTACCGACGGCCTAGCAAATCCGAAAATCAAGCGTGGCAGTGGGACGCTTTCCACTCTACATCGAAGCTTCTGTCAGCAAGCGCTTCTTCCGTCAAAAGCTCGCAGTGGACCCCTACTCAGCAGTATAAAAGCTTAGTACGCGAGCTTGGCATAAACAAGACCCTGTAATACAAGATTCCATGGAAGAATACTCATCTCATCGAGAACGCTTGGACTCCATATCTTCACAGTCAGTCCTGCATGATAGCACAGCTGCAAGACGAAGCTTGTATACGACCGGTGCTGCATATGGTCATATACACTCATCGTATACAAGCTTGGGCCAGCCTTGACGGGCAAACCAGAAGGAGGGTGAGCTTTCCCTTTAGCTGTCGGTATGCAAGAAGGGATGAGTGGCCATCGTGGAAGGAGCCCATGAGAATGAGGTCAATGATGTAGACCGGAATAGAAGCTCTGGACTCTAGGAACAAGTCCGGAGGCGAAGAGCGCGCTGCACGTCTCGTAGAAGAAGGATAATACAGCATGACTGGCCACCAATCTCCTTGGCATGGTGCGGTATACGTCGGTGACCCTAACCAACCCGCTCCGTACAACTAGGTGTAACGTGGCACCGCCCTCAGCACCGGCGGTCCTTAGACAAGTCCATTGACTGCAGGATTAGTTATCTACAATAGGTGGAGCATGGTGTTGTGTCCGGTCACTTAAGCTTTAGGTCCATGGAGCTGGCAGAGCTATGGCCGCCATCATGTTGTTTATCGAGGAATCAAAGCTGGTTGATCGGATGGTTGCTCCCAATGTCGATTCTCCGATGCCGCCGATATCTGAGTGTGACAATATCTCACAAGCATATTGCATCGACGACCTTGTTTCAGAGAATCTGAAAGTCGAATGAAGCAATTCGCCGTGATCTCAACCCACTAGAATGAAGCCAAATGCTAAGCAAATTTACCCAAGTCACGCGGAACCAGCCTACGGTGTGGAAGCGATGGATACTTGTTCTATTGGTTGGCCGGACCGGCCGAACTATCTAAATATCTAGCTTACTAAGCGATG
>MBFL02000518.1:0-20133 GCA_001696595.2 Aspergillus hancockii | reverse complement strand
GGGTGGTAGGGGGTTGGACTGTGTAGGTTATTGTTGTGGAGGGGGAGGTGGTGGTGATGGTGTGTGTGCCTAGGGAGAGAGGGTTGTGTTGTTGTGTTGTTATTGGTGAGGACATGGTGGTCGTAGTGGTCGTAGTGGTGCTGGTGGTGGCGATGATCGAGTCGGAGTGGATGTTGGTTTTGGTATAAAAAGATTAGGAGGTGGTTCATGTGACTGGGAGAGCTGGCTATGAGATCATATATGTGCTTATTTGTTAGTATACGAGTATCTCAGATCGAGCTTTTAGGGCTTTTAGTTGATGTGATATTACTTCGAGGGCGCATTGAAATCCGACTGGTTGTATTCATCCGGCATTATCAAGAATGCTCTATTATACTGGTTCTGCACACTAGACAATGGCTAGATATGCCAAAAACAGACCGCTATCTATCGATCACAAACTCCCAAAGTACCGATTGGCCTTCCATCCCAGCTGGCGAGACTTCTCTTGAATACCGTCTTTCTCGAGGACCCCCTCCTCACAGACGAACGCATCCACCATGTCCAAGGGAACCCATTCGAAGTATGTATTTTCCACCGTCACAGAGAAGTTCTGAGTCTCCGATATTTCCCCTTTAAGCCCGTCCTCTAACACCTGCACCCCTTTAACACCGTCACTGCGCCATGCACTCAGCAGTTCAAATGGACTGTTACTCTCAACGAGTTCATCGTTGATCACGCCGGCAAATCCATTGACCTTTTCCAGCGCACTGAGGACAACCACTTTGACGCCAGGACTGACATGTTTCGCACTGAGAACTAACGGCAGAGACCCAGTTTTGTTGCTAACCCCCTTCGTGGCGGAAATGTGGTCTGCACCCAGCAGTACAATATCGACATCTTTAGCGGCCAATGCAGCAGATGCATCAGTATACACCCTGATATTAAGATGCTTGTCGCGGGAATCCAAACGAGACTTGAACGTGGACAAAATCGACGAGGCGATACTGGCGCCCTCAAAAAGCGGCCTCGACTCGAGGAACCGCAGTTCAAGAGTCCCGATTCCCAGCGAATCATACGCATCCAGAATACTGTCCCGGATCGTAGAGCTAGACGATATGGTGAGAATCGTAAGCTTATCCTTGTGAGTACCACCAGACATAAAGTTCGACCGAAGATAGGACACAAAAGAACCCTTAACCTGCTCTGCCCTCTTCGCCCGACTCTTCAAGTGAAAATCAATCAAACCCAGGATCCGTTCCCACTTCAGCTCAGGACCAGCCTTCTGTCCCAGAATTTCCTCCATTTCCGCCAACACAGCCAAGACCGCGTTCTGCGTCGCCGCACCCATACTTTCCCGCCCGTTCTTAATCAAATGCCACGCCGCCATCCGGACCATATCCCACCATTTCACACCGAGATCATTCTGCGTGTACACCACAAAGTCGCGGAATACCATCAGCGCTATGGCGGTTAACTCATGCGCGCCGCTTTCGTGGTCTGCTTGTAGCCGTTCCAGGCCAGCTGCTAGAGCCTTTCCGGCCCGTTCGTTGGTTGCGCCCTCGAACCATACCCGTCCCAGGCTGTCTTGTAGACGGGGAACGGTGGTCAGGCTTTTGTCTTCAAGTATGCGACGAGGCTCGTACCATTGCCATTCTTCGTGTTCCCAGTCGGTGTGGATGGCTGCCTCGCCCTGGCCTCCCTCTGAGGTTTCCTTGAGACGGAAGGCGAACGGGTGGACGGTCCATTCTCGACGGACGGACGGATCGCTGAAGGTGAATGGCTTCCCTGCGCGCCAGAAACTGAGGTCGGAGGGCGTGAGTGTCGTCTCTTCGCGTAGTTCACGCCATGCCGCTGCTAGGGGATCGGGATCTGTGGGGTCGATGCTGCCGGAGATGGGGGCGAGATGGTGACTAGAGGAGGTTATGTTACTCTCGTGTTACTAGGAGTAGTATCCTGGGGCGTTGGGAGCTCACCGGTATGTCCTTACTTTCTCACTCCGCTTGAACAACGCTACTGACGGTTTGGTGGGCTGGCCCGGGCGAAAGCGAAAGATGAAGGATGAGACGACGGCTCTCTTCACCATTCCCTGAGATCGTTGCACAGCTTGTTGCGTTTCTTGACGGTCTTGTTCTTGTGTTGCCATGCTGACCAGCGTGGTGTGGAATATACCCCGCAGTAGACAGTCGACAAGTCTAGGGGCCAGAGGTTATGGTATACATTTGACTTGGGTTAGTTTGCGAATTGCATATAACGGGCACAATGGTAGACGAGACATGAGGAGAGTCTGTAATGGCGCAGAAATACTAAGGAAGGAGAAATGCGATGGAGGGTGGTCTGATACGCGATGATGTGCGGAGGGGCGGAGTATGGCGATACGATATCGATAAACGATGAGTTGGTCAGGGCACATGACAGCATCATCACATCACTGCATGTCGGTAACCCTAAGTGACAGAAGGCAAAATGATCCTGTGGAAAATCCCATAGGAAATAAACCCCATGCTCTCATCCAACAATCTTTCCTCAAGTATAAAGAAAATAATTAGCCACAGAACAAACTATGACGTCAGCCGTCCAGCAACCCATATAGATATCGCCCTCGACTGAATACATTTTTTGCATCAATTAGCCAAACCAGTCCTTTCTCGCTCTAACATCTCTTCCAATCGGTACCAAACACCATGCCGACGTACCCCGGATCCTGTTTCTGCCATGATATCGAGTACGAACTCTCCCTCGCCTCGCCTGATGACGCGCGGACTTCCCTCTGCCACTGCCGGAGCTGTAAGGTACGCACATACAAGCATTCCTTGAAACTATACCTGAACTGATGAAGTAAAAGAAAGCTTTCGGAACGAACTACGGTCTAACCGCGAAGATCCCCAAAGATGCCCTCCGCCTGACCAAAGGCGCGCCGAAGGAGCATGTCGCTGACAATGGATCTGGGTCGCTGGTCCATCGCGAGTTTTGTTCAAATTGTGGAAGTTTCATTTGCGAGTATGGGGTATGCATATTCTAAACGATACCTATCTGGATTATGCGATAGATGGTCATGATGCTGACGGTGCCTAGGACGCGGTCAAAGACCAATTCCGGTATCTCTGCGTTGGATCTCTAGATGATCCTGAGACATTGCCGCCTAAGGGTGAATTCTTTTGCAGCTCCAGGGCTAGCTGGATGCCAGAGGTCCCCGGTGAGTCTTTCCTATGGCGCTTCATTCGGGCGCTTCATTCGGACGAGAACGAATTCTGATTGCTTTTAGATGTGTTTCATAAGCAGAAGATCAAGGAGTAAGTACGATGCAATGCAGACATTAGTCGTTTAGCTACATTCGTGGTGTAAATAGACAGGCCGATAAAAGCAAATTATGGTACCTCGGTGATACTGCGAACCACCATATCTGGCTTGATCAACTTGCCTTGGATCGTAAGCGCGTTCAAATAATCGTTGCTGTCCACCCGGCGATATCCATCTTCTATTGTTTTCTCGATCCCCGCCTGGACATGTCGCTTCGCCACACGCTCCCGTGCTTCTTGTAGGTCCGTTTCAACGAATACACGGTAGTCGACCAGCTGTGCAACATCGCGCCACTCGGGTTCATCCAGGAGGAGGTAATTGCCTTCGATGATGATGATTGAGGCGTTATTATCGATTGTGATGCCATTCTCAACTGGGTCTTTGGTCTCGTGATGAAATATGGGCGCGTAGATGGTTTCATTGGAGGAAGAATCTGCCCACTGTCGTAATTGATGAACGAATGCGATAAAACGTGCGGCATCGAAGGTCCATGGCGCGCCACGCCGGATGTATGCTTCCTCTCGATTCGGTAGCTGGTCCAATGTCGCCCGCGACAAGTGGAAGCCGTCCATGGATATTAGAGCCGTCTGTATCGGGGAGGGACCTGAGTTTAGTCGCTGCGCGATAGCGGTTGCCGTGGTTGTTTTGCCAGACCCGGGGACACCGGCAATGGCGACAAGGAATCGCTTCTTATCATGTGTACCGGCTCGCTGGCGAATGATATCTGCAATCCGGGTATACTCTTCTTCCATCTGTATATGACACATTAGACTGGATCTTTACGTTTCATGAAGCTCTAAAGTAGTTTGTCATCTAAACGGGTAGCTGGACGAGGACTCACTGTTAATCAGGCGAAGTAGTCGTGAGAGAGGTTAACCTAGTACAATAACCAGACAAATTAGATATTTGTTCGTAGCCAGAGATCTGTAGTCCCGGCCAAGATTGAAATACCCCAACTTTGAAATGTGGAGGGATCGGGTGACAGTGCTCCGACAGCAGTGACTTCAGCTTTACGGAGCCCTGTGCACCGTCACCCGAGGTTATTCTAACGACAATCCAAGATTCCCCGCGCCCTCGACCCTGTATGCAGACGTTGCTGGATGGGGAAAATCTCTTTGATGCTGTGGGTACTCTCCAATCTAGCGCAACAACCCCGAGTCAACAAGGCAAGAACTCCATCTAGCACAGAAGCCTTTTGGTGTTAATGTGGGATTTCAGAATGAATTTGAAAGTTATAATTACTGCAAAAGTTCCTGCTTGAGCATTTCCAAATCCTCCTCTGTGGGTATATAATCGTAGCTATCATGAATTTTCATCTAATCTGTGTAAAAATGAAGAACGACGCCTATCTTATCACCGCCGTCGATAAGGAACCGGGTATTTAATTTCATCGAACCTCCCAACGATCACCCGCTAGCGTCAATCTCCCGTGGGGGCAGTAAGGGTTGCGATAGTGTAGAGCGCTTCTTCGATCGTCTCGTGGCTCGCAGAGGAGGTAAGGGCGCTACATAGAAGCATAAGAGTTGCTCGTCCAGACAATGTGCGCACCGCGGTTTTTGCAGATCGCAGGCAACACCCCGCGCTTGACAGGCTTTACAAGGATAGGCTGAACGTTCCGGTTGCTCGGTGAGCTGTTCGCGGTGTCCAGCATCCGGACTTCCCTCCGATGGCCAAGATGAATTTTGGTCTTTTTGACAGCTCGGTGGCTCCAGTGCGGGACGGGGTCCAGTGGAACCGATAAACCATAAAGACCAGAGCCATTGCGAAAAGCGCCTCACGAGACATTGTTTGCTGCAATCATTGCTTTGAAGGAAGGCGCAGGTGGCGGGGCTCTCGACCCTGTTCGCCATGATGCTCGATTTCATTCGGATGATTTTGGAGGAGGGTGATGGGGACAGGATAGGTACGGTACGGGTCTATGGTGCTACTATTAGATCCAACTTGGACTCCGGGAGCGGATCGCGTCTTGGGTTACACACCGGTTTTTTTCTCTTTACTTCTCTTGGTTTTTTTTTGAGTAGAGGAATTTACGCGACAGTTTTGTCCCGTGTACTGAACCGCCAAGGGGTCTGAAGCGGGACAATGAAATCGAGGTAAAAGGACGCGAGCTGAGGGATCTCAACACACTGCGATAATGTCACCGCTGAGAGAAGGGTTGAGACATTGACAGAAAAAAAGAAAAAAAAAAGAAACTGGGAAAGAAGTGACCCGGAGGAGACGAAGAATAAACCAGGAGGGGCCTTGTTTAAGGGAAGGGAGAACCTGAATGGACTTGGCAGGAATGAACAGGTCAGTCGCGGGGGAAGGGGGAAGGGTTCTGGACCTGGTGATCATCCATTTGGTGGTTAGATTGCCAACGCATTATCCTTGATCGAGCAATCACTGACTTTTCTAGAAGGGCAGTGATCAACGGTATGTCTGCCAGTGATTGATTACTGTATGCTCTATTTTTCTGAAGTGATCCCGTTCCTGCACTCCAAATCCATGTTGCTAGGGCTGTCATCAGGTAAGAGATCGGCTAAAAGTTCCGATACATCCTGTCCAACCAATTCTCTTGCGGTTTACCTTTTCGAGTTAAGCTCCGATGGAGCATCGAATAAGGTCTTACGATGGTCTCTTATTATTCTATGGCACTAAGACATCCATCGTTTGTGGCGGAAACTAAGTAGGATTAGGGCAAAGCCAAGAAGGATCGATGACGCAACTACTCAATATGGGCCACATTTGGCCTACTGGACTTTGTATGAATCAGGACCGTTATCGGATATCCCTGACTCTTCCCCGACCTAGGTCCAGAACCGTACCATCCATGTCAACTGTCCTAGAGCAGGGCCAGGTGCCACCCCTTGATTCGTGCATTAAAGGCGCAGTAGGTCCAAGCGTCTACGCCACAATGACATGGGTTCAATCCGGCTTTGTTCTGACCACCGAAAGGACAAATATCAATAAATCATGATTCATTGATACTTGGCCCCGTTAAGTCGCACAGGGACAGGAACAACTCGAGATTTTGTTTGGTCGTCTTTCCTTCCACTGCGGTCAAATATGTGGCCCCATCCGATGCCGAAAGCACGGCCACTTTAAGGCTCAGGGTCAGCAACCCCGACATGATGGATCGTGGATCAACTTTCAAGAAAGAAAAGCTGAAATACCCAAAACAAGATCTTTTGGGACGCGTTTGTCAAATCCGAGTTTATATCATATTATAGAGTGCTGCAACAAGTTTATCTGGTAGTCTTAAATCAAAACTTGACTTGTGTTACGCGAATAATTCGGCGACGTTCTACAAAGCAATCCGCATCAGGTCCGCAACAATCGACTGGTCCACAGAATCTGACACTACTGTGTAACAAGGGTAGTTGGTTGAAGGTAAGAATACGAGGCCGAAGCTTGGCTTCCCCGCATCCAAATTGGGTATATAACAACCTTCGCCTTAACATCACTATGAGATATTCCATCGGAAAAAGTATGGGTCATGCTTTGATTGGTTCCCCTTCTGGAGTCAATGCTTTCCCTGCATTTCGCCCGACAGATGCAATCATGACAACATGTAGTAGTGCTCTGTATCACTCCTCAGGCTTTTCAACCTCACCAAAGCTCCCCCCACTCTTTTCAACCTGATCAGTTGGCTGAGGTTCAAGGTGAACACTGACCCCATCAGTATGCCAAAGTCTCAAAATGTTGAAAACGGCAGCGACTCACTGCTTGAGACCAGCGGCTATATGTGTCGGTTCCTGGTCCTCCTGCTCGGGAGATTCACGCAGTCCATTATCAAGTACTTCTTGGGATTGTGCGGACGCACGACGGTTCTTCAGCGCACTGATATTATCCACTATGTTAGCTAGAACCTATCCCCCTGAATTATGAGATAGGAAGAAGACGTACGCTCTATAGCTGCGGATGGAATGTATCCTCTGTTCAATAGAGGATGCGATCCGGTTGTCCTCGTGTGAGTATACGTAGGGCATGTTTAGTATCTTTAGCTGTGCTTGGAAAAACAGAATACCCGATGCTTCGTCGAGGGTCCGTACGCTCTTATATCATCCAAGGCAATGCCGAGGGGGCCACTCAAAATCGAATCGTCTCAGGATGACGAGAAATACCCCGCCAATAATTCCGTCTGATTTAAATTCTGTATCACTCCGGACAGCAGGAAGTATCTCTGGCTTCGTTTTACTAGTGGCTCGTTGATGGCTCTAGTGGTATGATGTAGATGCTTTGAGTATCGGGGCGAATTCTAGCCGGAAGCCAACCATGGTTCATCAAGTCTAGGCTCACTGTCAGAGTACCATCGTCCAGTGAGTTTACGTTCCAATTCGCATGTCGACTGCCGATCGCCAAGCTTCCAAAGCTAACACTTGGATCGATGATATTACGGCTTCTATATCCCCCTCTGGTGTTTGCAACATTCCCCGGGTACTATCACTGTTGGGGATTGATACTACTGCACCTTGATGACGTACTGTGGGATTTAGCTAGCATAACTTCTCACGCCAGAGATCCCTGTGTATTGTTTTGGTGATTACCTTGGACTCGGACAGTCCTGGAGCAAATGCCCTTCTGCCAAGTCTCGTATGCAATGCATGACAGGCGGAAAGAAAACGCAGCCATGGATATGATCAACCTGCTAGTCCGAAAGAGTATCATATCGTCGAATAATGGAGGTGTTGAGATGCGAGGTGCCCTGCCTGGCTTCTCGGGGGCCGCGGCGCCCGTCTCGTATAGCACTTTGAATAGTTACTAATTATTATTAATGCAGTATAATCAGAAAAAGCGAGCAAATACAGCAATTTGTCAGCCAGTTCGAGCTTGACAATGGGTTTGTCAATATGGATTCGAATATGTGAGGACATTATTGCAATGTATATAAGTCCAGGTCGCTCCTGGCATTGTATACGACCTACAAACCATCAGCTCTCTTTTCACCGCCCCCACAGGGTAATCTTCGAGATAACACCGCCAAGGCAACAACCTCAATCATGCGTATCGCTATAGCCGGAGCTGGCGCAATGGCCAGATATATATCCGAGGAATTCCCCAAGCACGGTCACGAGGTCGTCATCCTCACCCGAAGCGAGAAGGAGTTCTTCCAGGACCGCCCACACATCACCCAAGTAGTCACCGACTACTCCGTGTCCTCTTTAACCACTGCAATCGAGGACTGCGAAATCCTCATCTCCGTGATACTATCATACACGGCAGATTTCATCGACGTCCACCTCAGCCTAATCAAAGCATGTCAGCTAAGCCCCAACTGCAAGCGCTTCATCCCATCCGAATATGGCGGCAACCTGGAGGACTACCCAGACCTGCCATCCTTCTACTGGCAGACACGCGAGCCCATCCGGAAGGTGCTCCGCGAGCAGACAGAGCTGGAATGGACGCTGGTCAGCACCGGCTGGCTAGTGGACTATATCGTGCCGAGGCAGAATCGGTACCTCGCGGACATCGGCGAAGCATTTCCCATCGACCTCGAAAATAAACGGGTCGTCATCCCGGGAACGGGCAAGGATTCTGTTGATGTCACTACGGCAAGGGACGTTGCCGCGGCGTTGGCGGTTCTCGCCAAGACTCCTTCGTGGGAGCCGTATGTGTATGTCTCTGGGTCCAAGACTTGCTGGAATGATCTGGCGAATTTGGTTCAGCGGCGGTATCCGGATGTACGGGATGTCCGGCATGTTGGACTGGGAAAGATCTTGGATAAGATTCAGACGTCGACGGATGAGATGGAAGTGCTTATTTCGCATTACATGCTTTTCACGCCTTTGGGTGCTGGGTCGTTTGATCCGGTTAAGGTCGAGGCTCATCGGCGGAAGTACTTTTCAGGGTTGGTATTCCGGTCGCCGGAACAGTTGCTTGATGAGGTGGAGGAGAATAAGAATAAGGTTGTTTGAAGCAGGGAATGTGGCGACATTTAGAGACCAGAACAGGAGACTGGAGGATGGCTGCGCTTGTACTTGATTTTGACTAGTTTTGATCGGCAATTATCTATAGTATTAATAGTATTACCGGTGACTACAGGTTTGACAACGATTTTCTGATAGTGAATTAACTCAACTATTGATCATGAGAAGATAAGATAAACTGAAACTGCTTCTTCTGCCATGGTAAACACAAAAGTGTACCACATGAGTAGTATAGTGATCAAAGCCAAACCCTGTTTAACATGCCACGTTTCCAGGGACTATACCTTGGTGCATGATTAAATTATGGGAAGAGGATCATAAACTGCCTCTTACGCTACAGGACTCTGGTATTTCCTAATTCGGAACCTACCGCTTTAATCATCGTCACTGCCACCATAAGATGCTTGATGTCACCAGTAAGCTTTTCAAGAGCATATAAACCCACGCTTAGATCAATAGCAACAGGGTATCAATTCATCGAATCTTAATTACGCACCCTTTGTCCAAAGAATCATATCAAAACAGCCACCATGTCCTCCATGAACCCCACCATGTCCTTGGCCAAGTCCCAAGACACTCTCCAACCAGAGGACTTCATCGAGAATGCAGATCTAGCCGTCTCCTCAGGCCTCAGCAGCAATGACCCTAACATGCAGCTAGCCCCAGAGGAGGGTCCCGAAGAGAGCACTAGTATGACTTCCCCAGTATGCCACTAGGTTGACTAACATTCCTTCTAGATGATCTTAATGAATCAAACATCGACTATCTTGGGGACTTAGAAGACGGTTAGTGCAGTGCTATTTTTGGGCTCATTGACTGCAAATGAAATTGTGTACTTAAAATGGTGTACTGACGCTTGCGGTGGGGGGATAGGGGTATATGCACTACTGATGACTATGATGTAGTACTTAAAACAAAACAAGTATAGTAAAAGAATAGTTCAATTTTTTCTGCTTATTTGAGTATTGCCGTTCTGGGTAATAGTAGTATCAGGTGGCTTGTAGGTGTAGATTTCCATGGAAGAATATGAATATCCGGTAGCATGTTTTAGATTACTGTGGCAGGTCTTAGATCAGTGGCTTGGATTTGGTCAACAGTTAGGTTTTCCACCGACGCTTGTTGCCCGCCGTGCTCTGTATAGAGCTCTATATAAGCCACTTCCTCGTAGCTCCACTTTCCAAACATCATTATAGTAAAATACCTTAATCTATCTCCCTTCCACAAAACAAAGAGCAATGCCGCCACTAGAAGCCTATCTCTCTAGACCGAACAGCCGCATTTCTATGTGGATGTCCCATCGCCGCGCGTGGGAGGGTGCTGATCGAACTCGCGAGAAAGAGGCTGCTTTCAAGAGCTACACGTCCGGAATTTGGGAGTTTGACGAGGAGCCTACCCAGCGATCTTATGCTTATTATGACTTTGGTAGCTGGGGGCGGCGCCATGGTTGCTGTATGACTTCTCCTGCTATACATGACATTCGAAACGATGGCATAAATGGCTAACTGTTGAAAATACAGATTTTGCGGATGACGATTACTTTATCAATCAGGATGATGAGTACTAGTAGGGAAGGTGGTCACTGGTGTAGAGTAACGAGGATTTGATTTTCAAAGAACGATGCATTGGGAAAATACTAGACATGTAAAGTGTGGGACATTTTGTTGTTGTTTCCGAACTTCCTCCTTTCGGGGAATATCAAGGGCAGCATAATGTACATAATTACGAGTAATCCTTCCACGCATTGTGCAGGAAGTCCTTTATCTTCATTGTTTCAATGTCCGGAAACCTCGCGTTCAGCCGATTATCAACGGGCAAATCAAATACCCTAGCGATAGTCAACCGACTCACCAATGCCGTGGTCTCTTTGAGCTCTTCAACCGAATATCCTGTTTCGGCAGGCATTGGAGGCACAGTGACATTTCCTTCCTTGATTTGCTCAGCGTTGTCATAGGTAACCTGGAACTTCCTGCCTGTTTTGAGTTAGATTGACATGTCATCAGAGGAAACCTATAGGATGTACCTCGAATTTGCTCAGCTAGCTGAAGAAGCTGGTTATATGTAATTTGATCCCCAACAATGACACTGAACTCGGGCCACTTCTCCTCATCTAACAACCTCACCATAAATGCAGCCATGTCGTACGTGTATGTCATGCATAAGACGTCGTTCCCATCACCGGGAATAGCAGCCTGACAGCTGGCAATGTCGATGCCAAACGTGAAGGGCTGGAGGTTAGTGCGTACGACGGGCATTCCCCAGTAGTCCATGAAAAAGCCGGGGATAACTCGAGTATACTGGAGTTTGGTCTTTGCGAGTAGGTCGGCCGCTTCCAGCCAGTATTTGATGCTGGGGTCAATGGGTAGGAGACTGTGGCTATTAGTTGGTCTGTGAGATTAGTTCACTCACGGAAAAGGACATACTTCTTAGTCTGGACGAAAGAATATTCGCTAGGCATGAATCGCTTAGTGACTAGCGATCGGTCCGCAGCCTCGATCAAGTTCAGTTGAGATTCGGCAGTTTCATCGGAAAGAATGCCAATTGCAGAGATGACTGTATGCACCCCATATTGTTCCAGCGTTTGTGTTAACGAGGTAACGTCATCGTAAATCACCTGCACTTGGCTTGTCTTCTCTAGCAGGGGGTCTGACTTCGGTTGCTGGGGAGTACATTAGCTTTTTGAATATTATTCCAACGATATTGCTTAATCTGGATTATCCGTACGCCACGAGTGAACACGATTACTTGATGTGTGGATTGCCGCACTAGAACCTCAACAATGGTTAGACCGACACCACCGGTGCCTCCGGCTACAGCGACCACTGTCATAATGTGTACCTTGCCGACTTGTACTACCTTGAAAGAGCTTATAGTCTTGGCGGGGGAGCTCTTTGAAGGAAGTGGCTCAGTTTGACTTGACCTTTGAGCTGCCGCCACCTACCATATCCGCCTTAGGCCACCGATTCCCCGCTTCGGCAATGTAGATCCTTACTAATAATACTATAGTACCACCAACACTGCTTTGCATTGCATGGACACGCTTGTTTGACACGGTAAATAAACAGTAGTTATGTCCAAAAATCGTAAAACAAATGGGCTCCAGCTTTATATGTATTTATATAGTACTACGCCAAGTGGCATGCGGTGACCTGCCGTTCTACAACCTGCCCTGAAAGAAACTGAGTCTTGTCAATGATCATTCCTCCTCGGTAGTCCTCATCCCAGACCACGGAGTAGATAGGCACTTCAATCCAAAACACGCAACTCACTGTAGTCAACCATCACATGCTCACGGAACGCTGGACGGGATTTAAGCTGCTCATAATACCGGCGCAGGTTCGGCCGGTCCTTGCGGGCAATCTCAATATTGAAATAACGGAACAGGCTATGACCAAAGTGAATATCGGCGAGAGTGAACGTATCTCCTGCGATAAACTGAACTTGTGACAACTGCGTTTCTGCGATATCCAGGAATTGGTCTAGATAGGCGATAGCCTTCGCCGTTGCGCTCGCGTCGTGCTGAGATGGTGCTGTTCTCACAACCCGCCAGAAGATAGGCTTGGCGAAGGCCATTGCGATGTTTATCTTTGACCATTCTGCCCATTTGTCGATCTTGGCACGAGCCATACTGTCCTTCGGCCAAAAGGGCTCGGTCCCGTAGCGGTCGGCTAGGTAGCGGAGAATTGCGCCGGTTTCCCATAATGGATCACTGGTCCCATCTCGGAGAACGGGGACAGTTCCATTGGGATTCATAGCGAGGAATTCGGGTGTGTCGTTGCCGCCGTAGCGGTGTCCGATATCCTGTCGCTTGTAGGGAAGCTCGAGCTCCCCTATGCACCACATCAACGCTTGCACGTTGGAAGATGTGCGTCGACCCCAGATCTCCAGCATTGTTGTCTACAGGAGTACGTCAAAACATGCTGACAAAGGGCTTAATACATCTATGGGCTTGACAATGAAGGCTGGCTGTGGGAGCAATATACCATACCGTGAAGCCGAAGTAGATAATGTGAAAGCCGCTCAGAAATGATTCGATATAGACTCTATTGTCGCGTAAGATCCTTTTGTATGTATTGTGGTATATGAACAAGTAAAGTAGGTAATTCTATAGGCCTAACGAAGTCATTAACATTAGATTGACTCTAGAATATACCTTGAGCTGTATATCAACAACGCTATCGGGAGCGACCGCGGGGCAGTCACCTGACTGATAAGATGAGTCACCCGCCGATTTTCCTCCGAGCGATTGGGAGGGGTCTGTAATTCTTCGGCTCTCTCCATTCAATCAAGCAATTGACCATTGCAACATGAAGAGAGAAGATATCACCTACATGGGCGCTGGGCCCGCGGCCCTTCCCACGGACGTTTTGGCCCAAGCTGCCGAAGCCCTGCAGAACTATGAGCAGACCGGCCTGTGAGCTCCGGACTTACATCGCTTGATGGGGACGTATAGCAATCTGACTTTCCTAGGGGTATCGCAGAACACAGCCATCGCAGCGAAATTGCGAACAATATCCTGAATACCATGAAGGCCAATCTCGCCACCTTCCTCGATATCCCCGACAACTACGAGATCCTCATGATGCAAGGTGGAGGCTCGGGCCAGTTTGATGCGACGGTGTACAATGTTGTTTCTATTTGGGTTGAGAAACAGCGCCAAAAAATCCTGAAGGAACTCGGCGAGATCAGCGAGGATGATCTGGTCAAGGAGCTCCGGAAGAAGGTCGAGTCGGACCTGCGGTTGGACTACTTGGTTACTGGATCGTCAGTGCCCGGTGTATTCCTTGGGATGGCAATATAATTGCTAATTGAGGGTTAGATGGTCTTCGAAGGCCAGCCAGGAAGCGATTCGCCTGCTGGGACCCGAATACGTCAACATCGCCAGCGACGCCCGCAAGGTCAACGATGGAAAGTTCGGAAAGATTGCCGATGAGTCGACATGGAAGCTGAGCCCCAAACCTGCTATGGTCTACATGTGCGACAACGAGACGGTGGACGGAGTCGAATATTCCCAGTTCCCCAAGATTCTGGAGCCGACCGGTTCGGAGGATGAACCTTTCGTCGTGGGAGACTTCTCGTCGAACATTCTCTCCAGGCGCATTCCTGTTAAGGTATGGATCGTCACATATCGGCGCAATGGTCAATTGCTAACCATAACTTAGAACTACTCTATCCTTTTCTTCGGAGCGTAAGATTTTGTCCTTTATCTTAATATATGGACACATGCTGATTTGACTAGCCAAAAAAATCTGGGCTGTGCCGGTGTTACTGGCGTGATCATCCGCAAGGACCTGCTCATCTCAGCCCCTCCTGCCATCCTTCGCAAGCTTGGATTGCCCATTACACCTACAATCCTTGACTACGGCGTCACCGCAAAGAACAACAGTCTCTACAACACTTTGCCTATCTTTGAGTATGTCGTCCGGTGAAGGTTCGCCTGGGATAAGATTAACCCCTGTATAGTGTCTACCTGGCCGGCCAGGTTCTCAAGAAGCTGCTTGCTACTTTCCCCGACAAGGTGGACGGACAGCAAGCTGAGGCAGAGAAGAAGGCCGAGCTCATCTATGCTACGGTGGACGCGTATCCGGACGTGTATAAGGTTGTGCCGGACAAGAGCGTGCGCTCCCGGATGAACGTCTGCTTCCGTGTGATCAAGGTATGTCGCCGCAACTTTTGTGTGATGACTAGATAGGAAAGAAGGGAAGAGAAGCTGATTGTAACAGGGCGGTAATGTCGACGAAGCTGAGAAGGCGTTCTTGAAAGGAAGCGTTGAGCGCGGCCTCACTGGCCTGAAGGGGCACCGCAGTGTGGGAGGTAAGCACGCCATGGTCCAACTGATCATGCATCACTGTACTAAGTTGGATAGGCATTCGGGCGTCGAACTACAATGCAATTCCCGTCTCGGGCGCTGAGAAGCTCGTAGCGTATCTGAAGGAATACGCACAAGCGTAGATTGCTCAGGCTGATACGTCTGACAGAGGTTAAAATATCCGAGCACCTTCTTTTTGATTGATAACAGGTTTTCAACGCCAGGGCATTTTGTTAAGGGGTTGGACTAGAGGGAAATTAAAAGCATGACTCAACGTGCATGTTTCATTGCTGAAGAAACGTGATGAATGATGTACAGCAGAACCGGGTATAGATCGCATATCAAAATATAACAAATAATCTACATATACTACACTACACGACATATCATTTGCCAGCAATAACATGATCTGACGTACTGTCACATTTTGTAGGCATAACTCTTGAATAAGCTTCCTGCAGATTAGGTAATCTTCCAGAATCATCGATGCTTGTCTTGGCAATCGGGCAGATGGAATAATGCGAAAAGGAGTGTCATTTATGATTAGTGAGCACTCCGAGCCGAAGTCGTGACCAGAACCACTGCCTGAGCGAATCAGGAGAATGGACGAGAGCCTGGCCCAGTTTTATAAGACCACCACAGGCCAATTATGAACGCATCCCCTATCCAGAGTGACTCGTTTTAAGGTTGAGGGAAATTCTCATGATCGGAGCACCTTAAAAAGATGGGGTATTGGCTCTATTTGCTCGTGCAACCAATCACTGACCAGTGGCAATGGCCTCCGACACGCGCCGACACGCCGACACGCCGGACACTTGACACTAAAATCCATTCTAAAAGTAGTGCCCTGACCGACTCATCCGATCATTTTGATGATTTGAACCCTTTGTCCCGATCTCCTCGATCGGTCTCTCTTCTCCTTAACTCGTATACCTACATTGACATCATTTCGATCTATCGGTGAGGATCATGGACGGAGGAGTGCAGCTTCAACCCTATGAAGGGTATCCTGGGGATCCGGACGCTACTCTACTCCCGTGGGACGAGATTTATCAGAAAGTGTTGTTATCGCCTCGCTTCCGGCCGTCGCTCGTGGAGGGCTCCTTCGCAACCTCGCAGCTGACCTCGTTGCTCTCCGCCTCCTCATATCCGATTCCCGAACCATATTATCCTCAGGGACAGTTTCAACCGGGGAGCTATAGCCCCCCGGCGCCCGTATCCGATGGGTTTCTACTCCAGGGGCCCACCCCGGTAGAAGAACGCATAATGGACTTAGATCGACGCACGCAATTGAATAACGCGCAGTCGCAGACCGCACAGAAGCCAGCGAAGCGCCAACAGAGCGAGTCAAACGGGACAGCGTCATCGAAAAAGCGCGGTCGCCCGCGGAAAACCATGGATGGTCGAATGGGGGAAGATCCGGAAGAAGTATGTCGACTTCCGTTGGGTGGTTACTCTTCGCGGACAATTTAGCTGATTCATTCTCACTCAATAGCGACGCCGAATGCAAATTCGCCTGGCACAACGCGCGTACCGATCTCGCAAGGAAGCGAACATCACATCTCTCAAAGGCCGGATCTCTCAGTTGGAGTCAGCGTTGGAAAACATGAGCTCCGCCGTCGTCTCGTTTAGTGATAGTTTGGTGCATTCAGGGGCTTTGATGTCGCATCCCGATATTGCGAGTCATCTACGTGACACGGTGCAGACATGTTTATCGCTGGCGAAGGAAGCCAGTAATGACGCCGACCACGATTTACACGATATATCCTCCCCGAGTGATGAGTCTCCAACCTCATCGTCTTCCGCAGCGGGACCAGAGCCTACTCCATCTGGACCAGCAGATCGGACAGCAAGCACAGCCATACACACCGATCCGGCAGCATTCCCAGATAACGGACAATCGTTTAAGCCATCCGGAAGCATTTCACCATCTCTGTCTCAGCCATTAGACGCCTCTGCTATGGATATTCCTGTGTTCATTGAACAACTACACTTGGCCTGCGTGTATCAGGGGTATTTGGTTTTGTCTGATCCATCGATCACGATGACTCGCTTAGAGCGACCGTTCCGGTTTCTCCTCACCTTAATGGACCGATCACACCTCACGGCGGCTTTCGAAGCCTTACTACATGCTAAACTGAGCCAGAAACGACTGGAGGAATGTTATGGGAGTGTTCCTTTCTTCAAGCTTGGTGGTGCCGGTACCCACTACCCCCGATCGACAGGCAAAGCTCCCGAAGGTGAAAAGCCGCTGCGCCGGTACCAGCAGTGGGTGACGATCCATGATCCTTTATCGCGGTTTTCACCTGATGTCAAAAGGGACCTTGACGGAGATTGGTTTGATATGCAGGATCTAGCGGGGTATCTGCGGGAAAAGAAAGTCCATCTACTTTCCACGCCTCCTAGCGGATCCGATCGTCACATGGCCATTAATGTGACCCGTTTTACGCAAGGTACGACTCTGCTCTAGGTATTTCCTGAATTAAATGCTAACTTGCATATCAGCATTGATAAGCCGAGGTATTTGTCTCGGGCGCACGCCGGGATTTCAACGATATGATGTAGACAAGGCTCTGCGCTTATCAGCATGGACGTGAAGGCCCAGGTGAATTGCGATCACTGATTAGATCATTCCATCTTCGCTTGGCATGCTTCATGACGGTTGGACCGTTCGGGTCCTAAATTAGCGGTCTGCTGTACATATCCTCAGGCCCATAGAAGAGCAACGTGTGACCACAACCACGGTGTTGCTACCTAAATATGGAAACATCGTTGAGTAGACGATACGAATTCCAATTTCAACGAAGTTGTACGGCATCGTCGGGGAATAACCATCCGCCCGTTCCTCTGTCCGGTATCGTTTCCAACATGGCGACATCGTGGGGCAGAGCCATTGTCGTGACCGACTCCGGACGGACTCTAAAGAAACCTAGAAAGCTTGCGCCCCGCGCAACCATGACCCACTGCAACCTGTGGACTATATCCGTGATTACATCCTAGGGAAACATGGGCTACACGCACCGTCTACCATGCTACATATGGAACTAGGATAGCCTCGTAGGTGGTTATCCTAAGTTTATAGCGGAGAATCGCAGGCCCCAGCGCAAATAAATCTGACCGAGTCGGCGATGAGATCATAACTCACTGTACATACATTCATCTCAAATTCGAGATTCCTTCAAGGCCTGAAAGTAGCCCATGGCGCCCATTATAAGCGCACCAGTGTTGAATCGATCCGGATATATCTTGGTCATGGCGGCCACGATATCCCGAGGAGATTTTGGCTTCCCCTCTAGCACTTTCGCAAAGTCCCTGATATACTGCTTTGTGTTCTCCAGATGCCATCGCCCCAGAATCTCTCCTTCCTGACAATGACCCGGAACGACATACAACGGGTCCAGCGCTTCGATCTTTTCCACTGCTCTGATCCATTCCTCCCGTTTAGCCGCAGTGTTCGCTTCAAATAACATCTGGTGAACCTGTCCATACACGATATCCCCACAAACCGCCAGTCGCAGCTCGGGGACCCACAGCGCAGTCGAGTCATAGGTATCCGAGTGGCCGACCTCGATCGCCTGCAGCGACCACCTGTCCTGCAGTTTGAACTCATTGCTAGCCGGAAGCGGCTGTGCTAAGACGGATGGCCTCGCGATCTCTCCGGGGAACCGTGATTCCCATTGAACCTGGTAGTTCTTCCCATCGACCTGCTGCTTCATGTGCTGCACCGTTGCGGCCGTCGCTACTGGCTTGGCTTCTGGGAATCGCCGAACTAGCAGGGGGAGACCAAAGAAGTGATCTCCATGACCGTGTGTGATATAAATGTAGGAGAGCTTCCGCTTGGGAGCGATCCGCTCGATCCAAGCGATCAGGTCCTGGGTCTGCTTAATGGTGATGGGTGTGTCGACTAGCACAGCCTCGGTGGCCGAGTATACCAGAGTGCAGGAGATGGGTGACCAGAGACCACTGCCGCTTCCTTTACCGGGGTTCTTGAAAGGGGTGGGTGGAGCGATGTATACTGCTGAGCGGAGGGAGGTCATTTTGGTCCCTTCGTGCTTGCTGGGGATGTATAATTCTAGTCTGTACGTAGTAGATTAAGCAGATGGACTGACTGTGGAGATGCTACTCGGATGGATTGTTTAAATATCGACTACTATACAGCAAAGCATCCTCTTTCTTCTCATGATACACTGGAATGCGGAGAACATCCCGAGGTTACCTACTGATCACTAATCTCTACAATGAGGCATTCCTACCCGGATCCAGTAATTAGGGCAACACATCGAGCCAAGCCAACCATTCGACGCTTTATTTAGACATACTGGAGCAAAGCTCATGTGGAGAAAAAGATATCCAGTTTTCCCATTGTCCCGGTTACCATTCACATTACGGCAGAGGTTTGTCGTATGACGCCATGACGTCACGACTTATCACTAAAAAACACCATTCAAATGATTAACTACATTGATTAATGATCGTATAGGGGCACCAGTTAGTCAGCCCCAAAGAACAGAATGGAATGAAAAAATATAGTCTGTAAAACACAAGCCAGCAATATGTAAGTACTCTGTAAATACTCAATCACTACTAGCACAATCATCTCTGAAAACACCACCACGACCAACACAACTAAAATGTCCCTAGCCCTGATCACCGGCGCAACAGGCTTCATCGGCTCCCAGGTTGCCCTGCGCGTCCTCCAAGCAGGCTATCGAGTGCGACTCGCCATCCGCCGCGCAGAACAAGCAGATAAGCTCCGTCGCATCTTCGCCGACTACGAGAAGCTGTTGGAATTCGCGATTGTGCCCGATATCACGGCCGAAGGGTGCTTTGACGACGCACTGAAAGATGCAGAGTACGTGCTGCATCTGGCGTCTCCGTTGCCGAAGCCAGGCAGCAAGGACCTGATCACACCAGCCGTGAGAGGGACGGCCTCGATTCTCGAGGCCGCGGCCAAGGTCCCGAGTATCAAGAAGGTCGTTGTGACGGGGTCTGTGTTGTCGTTGGTTTCGTTGGGCGAGCTAAAGGATGGAATTGTCGTTCGTGGTGAGTATCGTACTATCTTTTTTCCTGTTGTATCAAGAGATATTGACAAGAGTAAACAGAATCCAACGAAATAAACTACACCCTCCCCCCACAATCCAC
>MBFL02000517.1:8625-20278 GCA_001696595.2 Aspergillus hancockii | reverse complement strand
ATCTAGATGGCCCTTTCTACTACCCTTCCCCTCTACTTTCTGCTTCTTCCACCTGTTCTAGACCCCTGAGATCATCCTCCGTGGCCCTATCCATCTCTCGGGCCGCTTCTCCTGGAAAGCAGCCAATGTTTGTTGCTGCGAGGAAGACCATTAGGGCCTTCGTGGCCCTCTGGTCCCCAAAGAGGCGCTCTTCTGGAGCTACTTCTCCTTGTGTAGGTGGTAATACTCCTGTTTTAGCTAGAGCCCTATATAGAGATAGATAACTTTAGCTACCTACGTGTTCATATTAACAATCATTTGGAGTTTTTAGAGTCAAATTCATCCACGCTCTTCAGCGCCCTGGCAAACGTATCCACAATCTGCTCTGCATCTCCAAGCCAAACGCTGATCCGAATGATATGCCTCGGCACACCATACTTCGCCACCTTGTCCTGATTCCAGAGATTAGCCAACTGGACATACGGAATCGCCAACGTGAAGTTCGTCCCAAAGCTCGATCCCTCGCAGATGTTAACCACATTATAGAAGTGTTCTGCCATGCGCGGGTCATGAAAGACAATGCTCAGAACATTACCGTAGCCGCCGCCCTTGCGCATAACACTCTTATACAAGACCGAAGTTGGGGCAATGGACGGGTGGTTCACTTCTGCTATTGCGGGATGGGCTTTGAAGAGATCGACCAGCGGGAGGGTGTTCCGGTTGCATTGCTTCACGCGCCCGACTATAGTTTTGCAATTCTGCCGAATGATGTCAACATCGAGGGGGAAATATGTGTTCTGGCATTTAGATGACAGAGCTGCGCGGATTGCATCATAATGGCGAGAGTCGGGGTTGATCACGAGACTGTGAGAATGGAAGTTAGGGTTTTTGAGTTGACGATGAGGCTTCTGTGAATTGTATGTGTACATACTATCCTCCAGTGACATTCGAAGCGCCACTGAACGCCTTTGTGAGACTAGATATCATAATGTCTACATAAGGGATGGCATCGAGGTTGATATAGCCAGCAACGGTGTCGTCGCAGGCAACAATAAAGTTGTGTTTATCTGCCAAGGCACGAATCCGGTGAAGATTTGGCGATGCTAAAGTGATGTTGCTTGGTAGCTCGCAGAACAATGCTTGGATTCGCTGACCGCATAGGAGCATGTCCTCCAGCTGATCTAATTCTTCCTCGGTTCCGCATTTGTATGAGAGACATTTTGCCCATATACCTCGTCGGATGGCTTCGACTGTTTCCGGATATAACCATCCAGAAGGATCTGATTGGAATTGGTCCTTGAAAGAAATATTCTCAAGTCAAAGTCTGCTGAAAGGTACTTACCCATACATAACGGCCTTGGAGTCTGGCGAAGTTAAAGCCTCTGAAAGCGAATATATCGCGTTCATTCCATTGGGATAAAGAAATACATCATTCGGGCTCACGGCTGGTTGTCCCGGCTGTTCAGACGTAGCTATATATGCAATGAATGATTTCAGCTCGTGCACACTTGCAGTCGCGGCTCGCATCCAAGGAAGGGATTGTGGCGTTTTGTTTCTGGATCTCTTTCGGGGGGCAGGCGTCCGATATGCCAAAACTGTTGCAGAGTCAGAATCAAGATAGTCTAGTTCTTCTAGACTGAATTCTGCATGTCGCGTGGATAAGCCTGAGCCAGTATCCCTCCAGAAACCCATGGCCTCCTTCAGTTGATCAGATGGGAACAAAACCGCAGTAAAGTTGGCCCAATGGTGGCTGGTGTCTCCCATGTTCGACTCCAGAGGCATGACAAAATGGACTAGCTCTACCATTGACGCACTCCCGGAAGAGGATATTTTGAGGATCTTCGCGTACTGGTGTGTTTATATAAAATCTCATAGCCCATTAGCCGATGCTGTTTCTCACGTTGCTAGTATCGGGGCATACCGTGGATAGCTCCATTCGAGTTTCTCTAAGACCCATTTCTCTTTTCTGGACAGCCCGATTACTGAGCCCCATGTTGGTAGGGACACGCTCACAGCCTGGAAGAATAGTCATTATTCTCTGAGCCTCCATGAATGAACAATTGGTAAACTTGCGTGTGGTTCCCCCGAAGGATAAATATTGCCTTTACCCAGAGGTAATGTTCGAGATGCCTTGGGAGGCATATAAGTTCCAGGAGTTGTGCCACTGTCTCCCATGATCGTGGATTGAATTGCATTCGATGTAGAGAGAAGATGGGGACTGATATAACAAGTTCCCCGTAAAACGTGAGTTTATACTTTGCGTGAATATAAAGGCAATCAGACCAGGGATGAGCCACTATAAAATACCATCAAAATCCAAGCAAGCCATATCACAAACATCACCTCTGTCATGGTGTCAATCACAATCGGAAAGCTGCAGTCAGCAAATGACTATGAATCCGATTGTCGCCCTGCTCGGCAACTTATATATTGTGGCTTTTATAGGTCTCAAGGGATCCTCGCAACTCAATGGCAAGGCAATGCACATCCGAATGAGATGAGGTGCTCTCACTGGGAAACCATAGCAGCTAATCTCTTGTCTCGCTCTGGTTTATAGCATAGAAAACTAGTGAACGCTAGCAGAATTTTTTTTCCCTGGGAATATTAGAAACTTGCCATATAGTTGGCCCTAATATCCTTGAGCAAACAATGCTGTTGGAGCTGAAAACATGCAATCATGCGGGTAGATGCATTTGAAATATGCCAATGAAATTACATTCAAGGATGTCTGTTCTCCGTAGTGCATCAGTGGCAATACGTTTTCTGATGACTGGTCTTCATTATGCGCTGGGGAAGAGCCCCCTCCTATTTGCGTAGTTCTGTCACATTACTAGCAGATGGCGTTGCTGTAGTTGTATTGGGAGCAGTAATTTCTAATCGTTGTGAAAAATGAGGGATAACTCCAAAGCGTATGGCCAGTAAAGGCGATTGAAACAGTAGGAGTAGCACAGTAGAGGTATTGTTCGATGGGCTAGACTTAATGTCTGCTCACGCTGTGCTTCGTGGACATATTGACCGAGAAAGATGACAGCAAAAAAAATATATAAAATAAAAAATTACGAAACTACCAAACGGATCACTAGAGAATAGCTTGGAGACCTTGCGGGTAAATGCTTACATTTTTTCCCCACACTTCTGAATTGTTTCTGACTTTCATGTCTTCCGACCCCCTTCTTACCAGTTAATGACCGAAGAATGTATTTCAAACCAGCCAATTTCCCGCAGTAATGGCTTCAAGGAAGCAGGATAACAGCTGAGAATCTATTGGCGAAACTATATTACTTTCAATCAAGCTAACTTCAATTGACATCACTTAGGAATGGAAACTACTGCTGAGAAACCATCGGCGGATAGCATTCTTAAGGCCATACTTCTCTAGAATTGGGCTCGGGCCAGGACCGTTATTGATCCTGTGGCCACGGACCGACGGGCACGAACTAGAAGGTACTAATAAGAGTCAAGCATAGTGTTTCGAAGCTCCTAATTTAATCTAAGTCCCTGCTAAATATAGGCCGCTGAGGCTCTCACGGTGCTTTTGTACGGCTCTCAAGTAATATAAAATGTCGTTCGAGAGGCCAGAAACCAGCCCTAAAAGAAACGACATAAATAGTACACCCCGCTCCAAGTGCCAGTCATCCTACTCATTGCTCTTTCCCATTACCATTGTAAACCGATACTTAGCGCAAGATGGCACAAACCCAGGGCCTGGTTACTTCTGCTAATACGGACTAATACCAAAACGCCCGCATCCCTTTGCCCCCACCTCCAGAATACAAGTGTTACAAAGCGTCCTTAACAAAGTGGTTTTTCCTGGCAGCGAATACGCAAATGTTTTCATCAATGGCCAAGTTCCACCGCATAGCGAATCACCCTCACTTGCCGATCTTGCCATCACGTGCGTCACAGACAGGTGTGAGGCCAGGAAACTGTGCTTTATTGAAAACAAACCCAGTCCGGAGAGCAAAGAATATAGCGTGAAGGCTGTCGAACAGCAGGTACATAACTATTGTGCAGAGTTCATTTCCTCAGAGGAGTCGAACAGCACCGGTTTTGTTTATGCTTGCTCATTTGTTGGTGTATATCTGCGTGTATGGGTTTACAATCGGGATAACAAGAAGCTCCAGCCTTTGTGGGGATCCCTCGACTCGGAGAGCTGGGAGGATTACAAAGACTTAGGTAATGACGAGGAAGGAGAGTTAATGAAATATCTGAGGTGCTACTCTTGTGAAAGATGGGTATTGAAAGCTGATTAATCAAAATGCTTTCTTTAATACAGAAAAAGGAAACGAGTTGTCTATCTTCGCTGCTTATTTGTGTGGGGAGATAATTGGTGTTGGAACATACGGACGTTCTACGCCGCCTGCCCTATGGTCGACCTCGCTTAGTCATCACCTAGTAAGCCAGATATTTAGATAGTTTGGCCGGTCCGGCCACCCAATAGGATAAGCATCCGTCGCTTCCCACAATTGGCCCCGCACATGTGACCTGGCCACCGCTGATAAAGATCATTTGTCCTACTTGGGACAATTGTGAGTCTATGTACCATTAATGTTCTGCTTTCTGCTTTGAAAGAATATAGAAGTTTACTGGATGTATAACAGTAGGTTGGCTATCAGTGTCTGATTCCAATTTACCTGCACAAAATCAGAAACGAGATAGAGTCCGATGATAAGGAGCACGTAAACGTACGGCTTGCCAGCCGACGATCGGGGCTTGATTCCAGGCGACATTGACCAACACGAGGGGGAGTGGAGTAACGAATGTTACGCGTTTTCCTTGTAGAGAAGGGCAATGACTCAGCACGAGACCACTCGAATTCAAGTGCTCTTGGAGATAGGATCCTATTTCTGATTGTAAATGTGGGACGCAAGAACTGGAGAATTTTTTGGGAGTGCTACGTAGTATGTGTTGTATAAATGCAGTATCCACTTTTACGGAAGTGTCATCTGGTTCCCCCGGGCCGACCCCTAATTCAGTCGCTATTTAAGGCTGCATAGTGCAGTAAACCCCTATCTAATACAGGCCATAAGGTAAAGTCACTTTCTCTTGTTTCTAGTGAAAATTCTAGAGACACTTCCAAAGAGCGCCATGGCATCGTGCCCTTGCTAGTTGGAATGGTTCTCACACTTTTTCTCGGAGACTTGATTTCAAAGACCAATTGAAGCCATATATGCCGCGTCGTGTTATGCCGTAGGGTCTAAATAATGGTAGACCTCACTCTGCTCGTTCATAGCGGAACTGAAGAAATTGCATCCACCGACAGCGCATGTATAATGCAGAGCTGCAGAGCTGAAGGAAGTTTTTCTGATCATCCCAGCCGGCTATCCGGAGTCAACTAAGAGAAAGCCTTCACAATGTGACACAGTATTGTTCATGTGGATCCATCGCATATCTTCCAAAGCATATAAACTCTTTGCACCGTTTGCAAACATAATATGGCCGACCTGCGTTTCCTATGGGGTTTTCACTTTTGCCTCCGTCGTCGGAAGAGAAGCATCCACACTTAGGGCACGCGGGGTAATTGTTGATAGCCCAGTGGGCAGCAGTTGGATCCATTCGTGTTTCTAATAAGAGTAAATTATCCAGAACTGGCACTAGGTAATCTGTGTCTGTCTCGGGCTTCGAATAAAATGTATATGCTTTTTCTTGGGGGTTTTGGGCGGGAGGGGAGGGAGGAGGTGGTGTGTACAAAATTTGTAAGTAATTGTGGCCCTCTTTCTCTCTTCGTTAAGCTAGAATTGCCAGTGGTAAGCAAAACTGGTAGAACAGAGAAGAGAAAAAATGGATCGTGGGGTCTGGTTAGTTAGAGCGACAAATCTCCCAGCCGCAGAATTAAGGCGACACAATTTACCTAACACAGTTAGCATATTGCAAGAGTAATCTATGTATTTCTTCAATGGAATCCCCATAGAAAAGACGCATTACCACTGACCCGGTGTTGGCTGTTGAGCTGTCGGTGTTGGTTATCTACATTTCATCCTCCCTTCAACTCAGCTAGGAAGCTGAAGGACATTCACCCAATCAATCTGCGACGTTTAGACCACCTTACTGACAAGTATTAGAGCCCCTGTGAAGAGAGGATGACCGATGAATACGTCATCATATACAAGAGGACTTAACTGTTTGCAGTTCTCGGTTAGATGTTTTTGTTCAGTTGAGAGGCTGATTTACGCCCGTTCCTCATCCGTTTCAAAGCTAACATATCATGGATTCTTCGCTGGAGTCTGTAGTCCTGATAGAACCACCCTTTTCCCGGTCATAAAGTTCAAGGACCTTGCATCGTTCACAAAGTAGAGATCTTTGAGGTAAACTAAAGTGCTGGCGGGACTAAGGCGACTTCCTTCCACACGGTGTTGCTTCAGCTCTGGAAAGAATTGTAGTCGGTATGGTCTGTTATAATGTGTCGTCTAGAAGATGATGTGGCTGACGAGAACGAATCCTAAAGATAGATACGGAGTAGTAGTCTTGTTCTTTCTATGTTCCCCACCCCACATAATTTAACTGGATAATAACGTCCCTGCCTAGGCTTACAGCTTTCAGTGTGTGTGCTTCTAAGCCAAAGCCCTCAGAAATAACACGCTGGCTGGCATGTCTATGTGCTTATCTTAAAGATATAAGCATTAGGCACTGCTAGTCCTTACATAAATCAGTAGAAATTAGGTATAAGTATTATGTTCCATGGTTTGTCTAACCAAAGAAAATACCCCGCGGCGCAGCCTGGCAACCTGAGACTTTACTGCTAATCTCTACTTGGATTTGAAAAGTGTAGTGCTAGTATTTACAGTGTTTGTACTTCTTATATTACGTTCATTTCTGCTATTGAATCAACCCATCAGATTGTTACATATATTTCAGATCAGATAGTTAAACAGCGAGAATCAAATCGCTTGTTCAGTTGTGGCATAATAGATACAAATTAGGAGTCAGATCACTACTTTTTAATTAGACTGAGTTAATGCAGCTCTCTGGTACGGTGAAAAGCCATGGGCGAAGAGCAATAAATTGAAATAATTGGAGGTTAACAATAATATTAGTTACTCGTTAGGAAGAACAGTAAAGCAGGCAGGACTGAGGTTTCTAATAGAAATACTTGATTATGCCTTTCTTACTATCACCAATTGACGAGCATGTTAGAGTGTCATGACCAAATAAGCCCACTATTAACAATTCAAGTAGAATGGAGCTTCATTTTCGCTTATTCGTTCAGTGGTCATTTGTGGCATAGGCATTAGAGAACCCCTAATTTGAAATGGGAACAGGTTGTTCCTTTGGCAAAAGCGCAGGGATGAACTGACTTTTGAAGTCCCTCCTACAAATGAGGGTCATTCGTGAGGCGAAACACAGCCGTGATTCCTAGATGATCCGTCACCCAGGCCTTCTCAAATCCAAGTGACAGTAATTGATCCCTCTGATCCTTTTCCTTCTCAGGAACCTCGACTCCAGCGCCAAATCTCTCGAAACTCAGCAACTTCAGGCCTCCTCCGCGATAGTACACTTTGTCCATCCGTGAGAATCCAAAGCGCTCCCGTAGCGCCGGCAATGCCTGCTGTCCCCAGGTATAACCCTCATCACTGTTCTCTAATCCGCTGAGCTCGAGGTACGCATCCTCGAGGCCGTTGTCCGAGTGGAGAGAATTATCAGACGGCTGAATAGCGTTGAAGTCACCCGCAAGTATCGCGCCCCAGGCACCTTCTGCGTGCATGTGCGACGCGATTACTTGCATTTGGGCCGGTCGGAGCGGTGGATCAAGAGCAAGCGACTCAAGGTGCGTGTTGCATAGCCGAAGATTCTTGCCGTGGTTGCTGGAAACAGTTGGCACGACGACGTCGACAAATAGCGCATCACGCTCCATATTGGTCTTGGAATAATGAACCCGGAAGCATGAGGATATGTCTAATCGACGATCGATCAGTGTGGTTGTTCCGTATGCCCCAGACGCCCAGGCAGATGTATCGATGTCGGTCATGTAGAAGCTGTCTCGGACCCACTGCTTCTGGCTGATGATGACGAGGTCGGACGGGACGCATTCCTGCAGGTTGATCACGACGGCTGCATTTTGGAGTGACAGAGGCCGACTCGTGAGCTCCTGCAGATGGGCCAATGCGGCATTCATCCGTGTGTTGGGGAATGGCAACATGAAATCAATATTCCAGCTGTACAAGAATACCTTGGAAATACTAGTAGAATGCGTCTGAGAGCCGCTGCGCAAGGTAGCTGGCTGCCATTCCTGCTTTTCCTCGATCCACGAATAGTAAAGCTGAGCCCATGGTTCGTCGTCTTTCCATGGAACCGTGTCCGGTAGTTTCTTCAGGGCCTCAGCCTGCTGGATGGCCTTTTTAACTAGGTCGTCCATGGTCGGCGGTGTTTTGTTAAGGGCTTCTTTTAGGGTGGGAAATTTCAGAGGGAATTATATCGGAGATCAGAGTTCAACATTAAGTCGTGCGTAGAAGTCTGAAGAGTGTTCAAGAATCAAAGATCAATTGCGATGATTACATTGGCCGTTCAGCGGTAAATATATAAGCAGAGTGGAGTGAATAGATTTAATTAACAACATCCGTCGACCCCAGTACTTACCCCATCATGTCACGAGATCCAAGCAGTAGGGTTACACAAGTCATCCGATTATTTGCCCCATCCCGCTACTACCTAACAAGCCCCTCTTCGCTTGCATTGTTGCCTACTAACTACATGGATAAATACTAAAGCCTACTTGACAGCGGTATTTACTATTATGTATTACGTACGGAGATCCTCGACAATAGACCCGTCCAATGGAATCGTATGTTCTCAAGTGTGACCAGTTATGAGGAAGAGCCAAGTTCTTAGAAGATCTGCAAGAAAAGGGCGACCAGCAATAGCAACCTTAATACATACTACGGGCTCTAGGTACGTCAGACTAACCCCTACCTGCGTAATATGGACTCGAGCAGCCCTGTGTCACCCGCTTTATGAAATTCATCAATGCTGAACGGCAGCTGCTAATACCTTCGCCACGTTCTCATGCCTAGGTTTGAAATAGATGTGGAACGGTACAGGTGATCGGCCTGACAGTCCGTCGTACTCTTTCAGGTCTATGGGTTGCCCCGGCGCAGCTTCCATGTTGAAGGACCATAGCATGCGAGAGATGGTTAACCAGATTTCGCGCTCAGCAAGGCCGATTGCAGGGCAAATGCGTCGCCCAGCACCGAACATCCAATGGTCGCGCTTGTTGGCATCTGCTAGAATGGAGCTATGCGCTGATGTGAGGCTGTCGTTCATATACCGTTCGGGCTACGCGACATAGACCACGTTAAACAAATATCAGAACGAAAGATATTGATAAAATGATATAACTTACATTAAACGTATGCGCTTGCGGATAGCGCTTCTCATCGTGATGGAGGGTCCAAGTGTTGAGGACCAAGACGGTGTCTTTCGGGATGAAATAACCGTTGTATGTGAAATCCTCTGAGGCCATGTGCGGAGTTCCTAACCAGAAAGGGTTGTGGCATCGTTCGACTTCTTTGATGATAGCACGGCAGAATGGTAGATTCCCCTCATCCTCCACATTAGGTAGACGGTCTCTGCCCACAATACGATCAAGCTCTTCCTGGGCGCGACGCTGAACTTCTGGGTATGACGGGATAAGCGCTGAGAACCATTGCATTACAGACGCGCTCTATCAAGTGTTAGCTGCAGCTGTCATAGCGATGCCTAGTTACATGGGGCTGTCTTGCCGTCTCCACGCCACCAATCATGAAGGCCGATGCTAGCATCGCCATATCTACGTCGTCAAGATTCTCGTCCTCACAAACCCTGAGCATCGTTTTCACCAAACAATCTGGAACATCTTGTCCAAGACTCATGCGATGGCTAAACTGTTCGATCATACCTCCGTATGTATTCATGAGATCTCGGTGTAGCTGTCGACCGCGCGAGTGCATCGTGGATGGTAAGTGCTGCAGCAGAGGTACGTAGTCGATGAGGTTTGACACAGGTCCTGTAGTATTCCTGTAGAAAGCATTAGCCAGAGCCTCCATATAATCCACGTTTACATTCTCCTTGACGACCCTTACTTACATAAACTCCCGGCTTAACCGCAATGATATCGATACAAGCGGGTCTTGTACTGAATCTGTTCTAATGCCAAAGACGATGTTTAACATGTTATTTAGGGAGCAGCGGCCAGCAAATAATTGAGGGTTAACTAGCGCAGTGCCACCTTGACTTGCTTCGAAGAGACAGTTTATCATATCAGTTGCCTCCTTCTCCAAGACCGGCGTGTACTGGTCAACAGCCTTCTGATGCAGCCAAGTAGTTGCAATACGACGGTGTGTCCTCCTGTGTTGTAGAGGAGTCGTCTCGTTAGACTGTTTCCCAAAGGAGAGACCAATTTGGGGCGCCAACTAACCAAGTGTCATTGTACGGAGTCGCAGTTATCCCGCGACCCGCAAATACAGTCTTGCTCTTCATGAACAAGTCTTTGCGTGAGGAGGTAATAGCGCCATTGGTTACCAGAAGATCCTTGGCGATATCTGAGCTGGAAATGATAACGAACAGCTGGTTACCGAGCCAGCAAGAGTACAAAGGACCAAATTTCTTCGCCCATTTATCAAGTGTGAGCTCCGGATAGTGAGTTAGGAACGGAGAAGACCCTTGTGATTATTACGGTCAACTGTCATGATCATTATCATCATCTTCCAGCGACTACATGCTCACCAAGTATAGGAAACCCCACTGGCCCTTTAGGAATAGTGTTACCGAACCTGTCCGACAAGCGATTCTGAAATAGAAATTGGAAAAGTAAAAAAAGAATGACAGAGACAATAGGAATAGTCAACGTGATCGTCGCAGCCCATGAGCCGAATTCATCCTGTCCTTGAACACTATTGAGCAATAACTTCAGAAAAGTGTTGCTTAGGTTAAGCATCTTTTTTTAATGCAGAACAAAGAAACCGTACTATTTGTTTGTGTTTCCCTTTGTCTTGTCTGAAGGACGGACGATCCCGGTATGTAAATGCCATTTCCTTATGGAACCTAGGGCCTGAAAATGTAACGTAATGCTTAGCAATAGCTGCAGGAGGTTGTATCTAGAGTCTAGAGCAAATCATCCCTACAAGCGCGCTACTAAATATGGATCCGTGTAACATAAACAGAGCCAACGACATCACCAGTTCTTGGGACTTTAATTTTTGAGACGCAGGGATTATCTCATGACCAATGAGCAAGAGCATACCATATTGCGCAAAAGAGGGCCAGCTCACTGCTTTTCGTACTATCCCCCTTTCCTAAGGACCCCGCATAAAGACTTGTGCCGATGATTGACACGACCGCTCGCTCAGCATTGGGCGAGACCGGAATAATAATATACTAGACCTACGTCTATGCAGGTCTATGTGTCACAGAAACTGGCAGTACTTTCGTTTATCTCAACTATGCAGAACCCAATCATCTGTGGTATAATTTCTGTACCTATACTTCAACACCATTCACTGAAATACTTACCTTTACAGCCAATCATTTCCTCACTTGATTTTTACTGTGAGATCTCTCGTTGAATACTTGTACAAGGTTCACAGGTCTTATGCATTTCAGTATTTTTTTTAACTGAGCACTCCACCCACGAGGCTCAATGCAAGCTTGTGATACATGTCAGCTGAACGTGCTTACTCCCTAGGGTGACAATCAACTTTCG
>MBFL02000516.1:0-20490 GCA_001696595.2 Aspergillus hancockii | reverse complement strand
GTCGGGGCGGGTGGGGTGAGGGGGGTGGTGTCTGCGTGTGCGTCTCTGTGTCTACGTCTGTATTTGCGTCTACGTCTTGCATTTTTGGTGTACTCGGTGTTATGAGGGGGGATTTATGGGATGTTTAATCGGGATTGGGTGTCATGCTGGTGTTTGTGCTGTTGCGTCTTGCATGGCTGGCGCTCTTGTGAAAAGTCTGGGGTGTGGGGAGGTTGAGGGGGACTCGGGCTAGACTCGGCTGTGGAAAGGTGGCTTTTTGCGATGGATGGTGACGGGGACTAGGTTTCGTTTCACCAATGTGTATATATGATAAAATCACAATAGATGCGGATCGCGGCCTTCCCCCTGTGTTGTTGTGTTTCACAACTCGGGTTGTCATTGACCTGGCACGGATTGATTGGTTGGACCATGGTGACACGGACGCATGTACCTGAGAGAGCCCCCGTTTGCCGTCGTTTGACATTCATCGCCGTCTGGCGCCAGACGAAATACTATCATATTAATAAAAAAATAAAAGAGAATAAAATAAAATAAAATAAAAATAAAATAAAAATAAAATAAAAACCGCGGCCGTATTAAAGGAGAATAGTATCTAACTTACATGTATTCTGCTTCTATACAGATTTTACTACATGAGCACCTCAAGATCCTAATTCGATGTGTTTTGCTTGACACTTGTCTGAACGACCAGACTTGCGATATATATTTTTGAAGGGTGCCTGCGTTATACCAGCCCGGCAACAACCTTGCCTTGGAAGGGACATCGCGATCAAGCGGTGTGATTGGACCGAGATTCTATTACTAAGAGAAAAACATCCGACGATTGGTCCACAGCTCAGGCCATATCACGTGGAGCGAGAAATCTCGGCCCACCCTGTCCACTCCCAAGGGTGTCCAAGCTTGGCAAGGTTCAACCCAATCGGTCTGCAGTCGCACATCTTGGCTGCCAAGGAAACTAGAAATATCGTGGGGACGGGCCGTGTAGTCGATCCTTGCGCCCCTCTCATCCGCTGAAATCCGGAGGCCCCTAAACCTTATACAATCTCTCTCCGGTCCTGTTTAGGGGATTTGGAGGTTCCAGAGGGATGTATTCTCATGGAGGGATGTAGCATGAGACGTGTGTTGATTATGGGAGGAGACACTGCGAGGAGGAGTGAGAAAGAGCGACAAGCTCTAGGGGTCACACGTCGCATAGCACTAGTGATCGTAGCGGTCTGATCAACTTTACTACTCGTAGGCTCCCGGCGTGAAATTGTAAGCGGAGGCACGCCAGTTGGGTACCATCCAGGGCGCGTCCCGCCTGCCGAAGAGGGACAATCGGGTAGCACACCACCTGAGGAACGCCTAGGCGGTAAATCATGTGGTTCACACAATTGCAGGCCAGCTCCTCCTCCGTATCTACGGAAGCATAACACACCATACGAGATCATGAAGTGAGGACGAACAGACACCTTCATTCGACGTGAGCAACAACACTACTACGCAACTACTCCATACCACAGATATATCCTCCCTTCCTGCGCCCGGCGGAGGCTGCCCCCGGTGCGGGCCAACCACCAGGGTAGACGGCGGTTGGAATCCCCCAGCCAACCCCAGACGGTCGCATGGTCCGCCCGGATGCGCTCCCAGAACTGCTCCGCAACCCCGTTCATCCATCCCGGCTGGTCGATGGCGAAGACAGCCAGCTCCGAGGTATCAACCCTCCGCGGCGAATTCGTTGCCCCATGACCGCTCCAGGGGAACGACGCGCCGGGAAAGACGATCGCGAGGTTATCGATGGTATCATTGGTTTCATCGACGTACGCGACAAATTCGCGCTGTTCCAGTTGGGCGATGAATTCATCGACGTCGATCTCCATCTCCCCGTGGAAGTGTCGCTGCAATGCGGCTCGGAGCGCCGCTCGACCCGGGAACTGGTCAACGCCCGTCACGACGCGGATGACGCGTGATTTGCGCATCACCGTCCACGGCTCTGAGTCCGGAAAGATGGCATTTCTCAGTGATGTGGCCGAACCGAGAAGGATACTGGCGCCATCACCCAAGTCATTGGATAAAGCCCGGATCGCGGATAGATCCGTCGCATCCTCCCCGACCTTGCTCAGGGATTCTTCGGGGAGGAGAAAGACGCTGCGTAGTGGCTGCAGCACACGAGCCAGATGCAGGGCTGCATGGTTGGCATCTAACGCATGACTCTGGCAAGGAGAGGACGTCCCCAGTGCTGCCACCACAGGTACAGAGCCCGCGCGGATGGCCGATTCTATGGCGTCGGGCGTGATCGAGGAGACTACCCCGTGGTACGGGCGCGGAGGATTGCCCTCTTCAGGGGTGGAAGCGAACACGCCGCAAGTGATTGGCCTTGCATCCACATCGTTCCGGTCCAGCGCGGCGCTGAATCGATAATTAAGGGTGCGGATCCGTCGGAGAATATTTGACTGATCGTCCGGTGAAGTGTCCACCGCGTCGGGACCCAAATCCAGATCGCCATGTACGACCACTGGTAGGAGCCCGACCCGTTTCAGGAATGCGAGCGACTCAGCCAGGGAATCAAACCTTTTGCGGGCGTTGGCACCAGTGGACGATAACGCATTCGCGCCGATCGCAACTACGGCGAGTTGATGTTCATGGGTTGCGCTGAACTGATGGAGGTATTGCTGGATCTTGTGCGTCGAGTCAATGTGACGGAGGACTTCAGCGGCGACACCCCGGGTGACGTTGGCAGCGGATCGGGGGCAAGACCAGCGGGTTCCTCTGCTGGTGGTGCTGGGGAGGACGATCGGCTTGGGTCTGCGGGGAAGACAACTCCTATGGAGCTTGCTAGCATACATTTTCTACACACACACACACACACGAGGAGTATCTATGACACGAGATGTGAAATATTACTGGACCGGTCTATTTGAAGCTTATACCACCAGTTCTCTTCCGTTGAAGGATCGAGCTATCTACTCTGACTCGCTGTCTACAAGAACCAAACCATCCTGTATAGGATATTCCTCACCCCGAGGTACCGAACTCTACAGTTGATTCGAGTTATGTCTCTACTATACCATCGTTGTTCGATATCTTCCATCGTTCTAGTCAGGCCCGCCTGCATGGTGAGCTCGGAAGGATCCACGCTACTGTGACGCTAATGCACGATGAGACACCGTGTGAGATCATCCGCGATCAAATTTGGCCCCCAGGCTCACCGTGCAGATACTTTTTGGGGCTTGTCGCCATGCGAAGCTGCATACTCACCATCTCGATTGCAGAACTAAATCATGGCATGTTGCAGGTTGCCAAAAACGTGGCTGACACGAGGTCGACACGAGGCTGGCGACAGTGGCACCGTCAGCCCTAAACGGAGAGTTGTCCCCACCCAGTGTCGCACACACGCTCATGGCGGATGCTGGCAAGGGGCCAGGCTGACAGGGAGGATGACTGTGACTAGGAGCTGGATTTCAAACCAGCTAGGTGCATGCTCATTGGCTGACGGAACCGGGTTCCTGAATAGCATAGAGCGATCGCTATCGCCTTGGGGGTGTAATTTGTATTCAAATCTCTCTCTATGTCCTGGTTTGTGTATCTATCTATCGACGTGCCTGGTCAATAGAACAGCTCGGCTCCGATTTTCACACAGCAATCGGACTCTGTCTCTCTCTGTCGCTCTTCCCATTCTACATCCGTCCTTGTGTTGCCAACGTCTTTCTCTCCCCTCTTCTCCTTGTACACTCACCATAACTTCCTTTCCCCCCTAATACACGTGCAAATAATAATCAACCACAATGGGAGACGCCGGAGACTATACCTCACTACAGGCCCTTAGGGCCCAAACTCCAATGGAATCGAAGGGGAGTTCGTTTTTCTTTCCCACCCTTACTGACGGAACACTTGTAGATGAAGAGCAGACCAACCAAGCGCAAATCTCCCTGGACCTTGAGTTCAAGCGAAAGGCTCTGGCTGCGTTCTGCACACGACAGGGACTGAGTGTTCTGAGTGTGTTGAATGTCGCCTGGGCAATGGTTCTCTCCGCGTACGCTGACAGCGAGACTGTCGGATTTCTCTTTGTTAAATATGTCGCCGGCGTGCCTCATGTAGGTATTTATCAGACAGAGATTGACGGGGGAAAGACGGTGTTGAAGGCACTCGTCGACGCGGAGGAGAAGTTGCAGGCCAGCGTTTTGTCATCCGCCCTGATGACGCCGGCCGAATTTCTAAAATTGAGCACCCGAGAAGGTGGTCCATCTTTCAATAGCGTTGTGATGCTGTATGATCGAGATTCCCCAGAGCAGGAAGAGGTATGAACCTAGTTGTTTCGAGCACCACTGTTATAATCGACCGCGGATGTCACTGACGGGGAGCAAAAAGCCGGGAAATTACCTTGCCGTTCATGCACGCTTTCTCAAGGATCAGTTTGTCGTCGACCTACAGTGTCCGACTTCCTTGATCCCCGCCTCGCAGGCGAAACACTGCGCGGCGACCTTCAGCCAAGTACTCGGTGAGATTATCAAATCCCCCCGAAAACCCCTTGCACAGGTAAGTTTAATGAGCCAGGACGGATTGCACCAACTTTGGGAGTGGAATAAGGAGGTGCCGGACGTGGTCTCCCGCTGCCTGCACCACCTGGTCGATGAACGAGCCATCGCACAGCCCGAGTCACTCGCCATCGATGCCCCAGATGGGCGCATGACATACGGCGATCTGCGGGCGGTGACTGATCGCCTGGCACACCATCTCGCGGCTCGTGGCGTGGGCCCAGAGGTGGCCGTGCCCTTGTTCTTCGAGAAGTCTAAATGGGCCATTGTCACCATGATTGCGGTTGTAAAGGCGGGCGGTGCTATTGTGAACCTAGATGCTAAACAACCCAGGCCCCGATTGATCGGGCTGATGGACCAGTTGCAGGCTCCATTGGTTCTCACCTCCCAGCAGTATGAATCGCTCTGGCAGGATGACTACAACGTTTTCTCTGTCCACCCGGAAAGCGTGATGGCGCTGCCACCGCAGGAAGCAGCACCAGTAGTCGCCGTCACACCAAGGAACATCTTGTACATTATTTTCACATCCGGCAGTACCGGAACCCCCAAAGGATGCGTGGTGGAGCATGAGTCCTTCTTAACGGCTGCGGCCCAGCATGTCAAAGCAGGCGAGATTACCTCAACCAGCAGGATCCTGCAGATGACGCCGTATACGTTCGATGTTAGCATGCTGGAGATATTCACCACCCTTACGACCGGCGCCTGTGTTTGCTTCCCCAGCGATGAGCAGGCACAGCGAGGAATCGCCTATATCATCAACACGCTGCGCATCACATGGACCTTCATGACTCCCTCGGTGGTGCGATCGGTCGATCCCGCTGATGTCCCTACCCTGAAGACTTTGGCCCTTGGCGGTGAAGCGTTGAGCCAAATTGATGTGACGACCTGGGCTGATAAGCTGCATCTAATTAACGGTAAAACCTTGTTTTTCCTTCCCCGCTGTGATTGATTGTAGTTAGATGTTAACGGGCCCCCAATTAGGATACGGACCTAGTGAATGCTCTG
The DNA here is from genome assembly GCA_001696595.2 of Aspergillus hancockii. Lineage (NCBI taxonomy): Eukaryota > Fungi > Ascomycota > Eurotiomycetes > Eurotiales > Aspergillaceae > Aspergillus > Aspergillus hancockii. The sequence goes on along the minus strand of MBFL02000516.1, from coordinate 14,971 downwards.
TCGCAGCCACAATCAATCCTCACCTCGCCACGACCGCGGACCCAGCGAACATAGGTCTCGGCTACGGCGCGCTTTGCTGGGTCGTCCATCCAGATGACCACAATCGCCTCGTTCCGATTGGGGCCGTAGGTGAGCTGGTCATCCAAGGTCCTATCGTTGCGAGAGGCTACCTGAACGAGCCCGCGAAGACCGCGGCGGTCTTCCTGGATGATGCACCCGATTTCTTGCAAGACGTGACTTCTCAGCCACCCCCATTCCGGCTATACAAGACCGGTGATCTCGTGAGGAACAACAGCGACGGCACCATTAACTTCATTGGGAGGAAGGATCGCCAGGTGAAACTTCGGGGCCAGCGTTTGGAGCTGGGTGAGATCGAGCAACGCCTCTCCGTGGATTCATTGGTGCGTCACGCCCTCGTCTTGCTCCCCAAGCAAGGACCGTGCAAGGGAAACCTGGTCGGCGTGCTCTCACTCCATGCCTTCTCCCATGACGGGCCTCGAGACGCCAACGTGCATGAGCTGTCCGCTCATCAGAAAAGAGAAGCACGCGAGTTTGTCCCTGAAATTTGCGCTCGCCTTGCGGCACAGGTGCCGGAGTATATGGTTCCTACCTTCTGGGTGGTGCTGGGCTCCCTCCCATTTACGACGTCTGGAAAGGTAAACGGTGTCGTTATGACACAATGGATTCGTGACATGTCCGAGGAAACTTACAACGAGATCGCCGGTGTCACAGAGGACGAGGAAGAAGAGGAGGCAGGCGGAGTTATCCTGTCTTCCGAAGTGGAGATTCTCTTGCAGAAGATCTGGGCGGAAGAGTTGGACATTCCACTGTCGCAGTTGAAGCATAACCGGTCCTTTATTGCTCTCGGGGGGGATTCTATCGCGGCTATGAAAATAGTGGCACGGTGTCGCCAGGAGCAGTTGGTGGTTTCGGTGCCGGACGTGGTTCGGGCGAAGAGCCTGATTGATTTGGCCTCTAAGACCGTCCGCTCATCGCAAGTGACCGTGGAGGAGGACACCGTGATTTCTCCGGTTTTCACGCCTGCGGAAAGAACTGCTGCTATTGACGACGCACTTCTGTCAAAAGCTGGTCTCTCCAGCAAGGAAGTCGTCGAAGATATCTATGGTTGCTCCCCCGTCCAGGACGGAATTCTTCTCAGCCAGGTCAAATTCCCCGGCACTTATGAAATCCGGCGTGTGCTTCGGGTCGACTCCAGTCAGGATGCCACAAGCACGATTTTGCGTCTCCAGCGGGCTTGGCAGGATATTGTGGACCGCCACCAATCCCTAAGGACCATATTCGTCGATGCTGGGGGTAAGTTCCAGCAGGTCGTGCTCAAGACCGTCACGGCCAGCATCCAGTCCCGTGAATACATGGATTCAGACGACGAACTGGAAGTCACCCATCTCCTTAAGGCTCTTCCCTCGCCAGAATATAGACCTTCAGACCCCCAACACCGTCTCACTGTTTGTCGCACCTCCGGCGACAGCATTTACATGATGGTCGAGCTCAGTCATGCGATCGTCGATGGCGGGTCCACCGAGGTCATCCTGCGAGAGCTATCACTTGCATTCGACGGAAAGCCGTTCACAGAGCCTGCTTCGCTCTACAGTGATTACATCCATTATATCTCCTCCCAGTCGCACCCCGAAGGCGAATCCATGAACCACTGGACCAAATATCTCGCGGGAGTTCAGCCGACAATCGTGCCCATGTATCCTAGCGATGGGAACAACGCCAAGCAGATCCGGTCCGTTACGGTTCCCTTCACTGGTGTAAAGGATCTTCTCGCATTCTCCGAGTCCCATGGAGTCACCATTGCTAATGTGCTGCAAACCGCATGGGCTTTGGTTCTCCGGGCCTACACGAGCACCGACGATGTCTGCTTCGGCTATGTAGCGTCCGGCCGTGATGTACCCGTGAAGGGCATCGAGAATGCCGTGGGAGCGTTTATCAACATGCTGGTCTGTCGTGTGCGGTTGGATCAGCACTCAGCTACACTCGATGCAGTCGACACCATGCAGAGTGAATATTTCAACGCTCTGGCTCATCAGCATTGTTCCCTAGCCCAGATCCAGCATGGTCTGAACCTCTCTGGCATGCCGTTGTTCAACACCATTGTATCTTTGCAGAAAGGTGTTTCGAATCAGCCCTTTGGGGATTCGCTTTCCTTTCGCGCAGTTGAAGAAGATGACCCGACAGACGTAAGTGAAAGGCCACAAGCTGCACACTAATTTGAAGCATATCACTGACATATCATTCTTTTAAATAGTTCGATATTGCCGTTGCAATCCATGTGACAAATGATGATGTTCACATTTCTATCGGCTACTGGTCATCTCTGCTCTCACAAGGTGATGCAATGAATCTTGCCAACACGTTCAGCGGCGCAATTTCTCGCGTTATGGAATATGCTGGGGTCAAGCCTACCGATATTGATCTCTTCAATGAGCAAGATCAAGCTCAGATCTTTGAGTGGAACAAGGTCGAGCCAGTGGCCGCGTCCGGTTGTGTGCATGATTACTTCTATAGTCGGGTCAAGAAGCAACCCGAGGCGCAAGCAGTCTGCGCGTGGGATGGCGAGTATACCTATTCTGAACTCAACTTGCTTTCCGAGAAGTTGGCACATCATCTGGCGAAGCTGGGTGCTGGACCAGAAGTGCTGATACCCCATTGCTTTGAAAAGTCCAAACTGGCAACGGTGACGATGGTGGCGATCATGAAGTCTGGTAGTGCCGGTGTTGGCCTGAGCTCTGCGCACCCGATAACCCGTATTCAAGATATCATCGATAACTGTCAGGCGCACGTCGCGGTGGTTGCAGCGCAGCACGCCAAGCTCCTCCAGGGCCTCGTGGAACATATTGTTGTCGTGGATGAAGCGTTCCTCGACGATCTCCCTGCTGTTCCTGTAAACAGTGCACTTCCAAAAGCCCAGCCATCTAACCCGGCCTTCGTATCATTCACATCCGGCAGCACGGGAAAGCCAAAGGGTATTGTTCTCGAGCACGGTTCTCTCATCACTAGCATTGAAGCTCATGGGACGGAATGGGGAGTCAACCCCGGCTCGCGTGTCCTACAATTCTCGGCCTACGCTTTCGACGCTAGTGTTTCCGACACGTTTACAACGCTGACTCGTGGTGGTACGGTCTGTATCCCGTGCGAGAAGGACAGAGTAGATGATTTGGCCGGCGCCATCAACAGACTCGGAGTCAACTGGGCGTTCCTGACTCCCCGTGTTCTCGGCCTGCTGTCCCCGCAAACCGTGCCCACCCTGAAAACGGTCGTCTTGGGAGGCGAAGCCATCTCACGCGAAGATATTTCACCATGGACTGATGCACTGGACTTGCGAATTGTCTACGGACCTACGGAATGTACAATCTACAGCATGGGAACGGATCCCTTGAACACAGACAGCGACCCGGCCAATCTAGGTCATGCTGTCGGAACTCGTCTCTGGGTGACAGATCCGGAGAATACCGACAAGTTACTTCCTATCGGATGTATTGGTGAGTTGATCATCGAAGGTCCTTTGGTGACTCGTGGATACCTGAATGAACCCGAAAAGACAAAGGCGGCGTTCTTCGAGGATCCAGCCTGGTTACCCAAAGCTGAGAACGGACAGCCACGCCGGTTTTACAAAACCAGTGATTTGGTTCGTTACTATCCAGATGGCCAGCTTCGCTTTATTGGCCGCAAGGATACCCAGATCAAGGTCCGAGGTCAGCGCGTGGAGTTGGGCGAGATCGAACATGCGATCCTGGAGAATCTGCCCGGTGCGGCGCATATCACTGTGGACTCAGTCATTCTGCCTCCCCAGACATTGGTCGCCTTCTTGAAGATGAACGAGGACTTCCCAGTTCCAGAAAACGAGCTCTTTGTTCCACTGATGCCTGAGTTCACCGCTCAACTGCGCGCTCTCGAGAAAGTCCTGTCTGAGACATTGCCCGTCTATATGGTTCCGAGTCTGTTTATTCCGATCTCTCACATCCCCATGACCATTTCCGGTAAGGTTGATCGGATCGCACTTCGTCGCGCGGTCCCCGGTCTCTCTGCCGAGCAGATGGAAATGTACGCATTAGCCGACCAGGATAAGGCGGCCCCCCAGACCAAGCAAGAGGAGGGCCTGCAAGCCTTGTGGGCCGTTGTCCTAGGCAAGGAGCCCAGCGCTGTGGGCCGCAATGATAGCTTTTTCCGCCTTGGAGGTGACTCTATTGGCGCTATGAAGTTAGTTGTCGCAGCCCGCGAAGGGGGGCTCTTGTTGAGTGTCGCTGACATTTTTCGGTATCCTGAGTTGTCTGAGATGGCTCAACATGTTGAATTCGCCAAGGCGGATGATCGCAAGGGTGATTATAAACCGTTCGCCATGTTGGCCGGAGTCACCAATTCCGACGCGCTGCTAGAGGAAGCCGCAGGCCAGTGTTCTATTGCACGTAGTGACATCCAGGATGTATACCCTTGTACACCCCTGCAAGAAGGTGTCTTTGCGATGTCGACCACACATGCTGGTGCCTATGTCGCCCAGTCTGCGTTCAAGCTACCCGCTGGCTTCAATGTTCAGCGATTCCAGGACGCCTGGCAAGTTATGGTTGACACTTACTCTATATTACGCACCCGCATTGTCACTATCGATTCTACGTCGTACCAAGTTGTGTTAATGGAAGAGGCTGCCAAGCTCGAATGGCAGCGATCATTGTCCTTGGTGGACTACCTCCAAAGTGATCGCGCTAAATCTATGACCGCTGGCACTCCTTTGACTCGCTATGCTATCGTCAAAGACGGCGAATCTTCCATATTTGTTTGGACCGCCCACCATGCTGTATATGATGGATGGACAGTTCCACTTTTGTTTGAGCAGTTGGAGCAAATTTATGTTGACGGAGTCAAGCCCTCAGGAGTAGCACCATACTCCGCGTTCGTAGAGTACATTCAAGGTACCGATTTCGATGCATCACAGAAATTCTGGTGCTCGATGGCCCCTCAAGAGCCACCCTCTTCCTTCCCTCGGTTGCCATCCGCGACCTACCAGCCTCGAGCAAAGAAAGCCTGCCACCGTGATGTCCAGGTCACCTTGGAACCTGGATCTAATCTGACCATGGCTATCCTCCTGCGAGCAGCATGGGCTATCGTTATGGCACGGTACACAGACTCAGAGGACATTGTTTATGGACTGACCCTTTCTGGACGTGATGCTCTCGTCCCTCACATTGAACGGATTGTTGGTCCAACTATCACAACCGTTCCGATGAATGTGCACCTCGACCCCGAATCTCCCCTTCAGAGCTTCCTCGAAAGCCAGCAGGATCAGAATGTCGAGATGATGAACTTCCAGCATGTGGGCCTGCGAAACATTCGTCGCATCAATCCTCAGGTGTCGGCAGCAACAGACTTTACGAACCTGTTCGTCGTCCAGCCGAAGACAGACGAGAAACAGGCATTTAGTGAGTTTGAAACTGTGCCAACGGACATGACAGCGTTTGATCCCTACGCTTTGCTCGTTGAATGTACCCTAGGAGATGGCAGTATCCGCTTGGAAGCTCGGGTTGACGATGATGTTCTGTCGGTTGATCAGACGGAGAGACTTCTGGGCCATTTTGAACATGTCTTGCAACAGATCATCCGTCCATCTAACGAGGTCAAGCTGGGAGATATTAATCTATTCAGCAAGGAGGATGAGAACCAGATTTGGGAGTGGAATGCCGTGGCGCCGACCACCAACAATGAGTGCGTCCACGATAGAATCTCCCAGCAAGCCGCCCTCAATCCTGGAAGCATGGCCATTGAGGCATGGGATGGAAACCTGACTTACAGTGAGCTCGACAAGCTGTCGTCAAGGTTGGCGTGCCATTTGTCTTCCGAGTACTCCCTCAAGCCCGAGACCCTGCTGCCCCTATGCTTCGATAAGTCCGTCTGGACGGTGGTCACCATGGTCGCCGTCGTCAAAGCAGGAGGGGCCTGTGTCATGTTGAACCCCGATCACCCAATCACCCGCCTGCAGTCCCTGATTGAGGACACAGGATCACACCTCGTCCTCACTTCTCCAGAACATAAGAATCTTTTTGGATCTGTGGCGGCTTCTGTTGTGACGATCACCAAAACCCTCATTCAGGAACTGCCTCCCGTCTCAACGTCACAAATTGCGTTACTTCAAGTCCAACCTATCAATCCTGTGTTTATGATCTTCACCTCTGGTAGTACTGGAAAGCCCAAGGGGATCATCGTTCAGCACAACTGTGTTTGCACCGTGGCTGCTCAGCACGGCGAAGGTCTGGGCTTTGGTGGACCAGGATCTCGAGTGCTCCAGTTTGCTTCATTCACCTTCGATGTGAGTATGGGTGAGGTGTTTATTACACTGATGAAGGGAGGCACTCTTTGCATTCCCACCGAGCATGACCGAATCAATAACCTCGCTGGGGTGATCAATTCTATGGAGATAACATGGACATTCATGACTCCGACGGTTGCTGCTCTGTTGGACCCCAAGGAAGTTCCCCATTTGCAGACGCTCGTGCTGGGCGGAGAAGCCGTGTCGCAAAGCTTGGTTGATCGCTGGTCAAGCAATGTAAACATGATCGACTCCTACGGGCCCGCAGAGTGCACCATCTGGGCATCACATGCCAACCCAAGTGCCACTGTCTCTCCCGCGAATATCGGCCGTGGTATCGGCTGCCGGTATTGGGTTGTGGAGATTTCGGACTACAATCGCCTTGCCCCTGTCGGCTGCGTGGGTGAGTTGCTCATCGAAGGGCCGAATGTCTCGCGAGGCTATCTGAATGAGCCAGAAAAGACAAGAGACGCTTTTGTGGAAAGCCCCGCATGGATGCACGGAAAGGAGGTTGCGCAGTACAAATTCTATCGCACTGGCGATCTCGTCCGTTACAACGCCGATGGTAGTCTGAATATTGCCGGTCGCAAAGACAGTCAGGTCAAGTTCCACGGTCAGCGTATCGAGTTGGGCGAAATCGAATTTCATCTTCGTGCCCGGAAAGCAGTTGAGGCTGGCATGGTAACTCTGCCCAAGACTGGCCTGTGCAAAGGCAAACTTGTTGGAGTGGTAGCGTTGGCGGATCTACAGCCCTTGGCTCTTGAAGGCGACCGGGTCGAGCTCATTCCTGATGGTCTGAAGGTGACGGCCCAGCCACTCATCATGCAGATCCAAGAAGAACTGGGGGGCTTGCTGCCTGGATATATGGTTCCCTCCACTTGGATCGTATTGAACTCGATCCCCTTGACTGCATCGCGGAAGATCAACCGCATGCCCATCACACGTTGGGTCGCCAACATGAGCGAAGACATGTATCGCAGAATCGTGGATATCGCCGCCGCCAGTGTTGATCTACCGGCAACTGCCTTGGAGAAGCAGCTGGCGCAGGTATGGAGCCACGTTTTGAATATTCCCGAGGAGTCGATCGGCTTGAACCGATCCTTCATGAGCTTGGGTGGAGATTCCATCACTGCCATGCAAGTTGTCTCCCGCTGCAGATCTATCGGCATTGAGTTGAGTGTCCAAGATATTTTGCTTCCGAAATCGCTGGCAGCGGTGGTCACTCGCGCAAACACATCCACCCCCAACGCTGTCACTTGGGAAGAAAAGTACGATATACCTTTTGGTTTATCACCTATTCAAAAGGTCTATTTTAACGATGTTGTGCGACATGTTGAAAATGTACCCACTCAGCATCACTACAACCAGAGTGTTTTGTTACGCTTGACCCGTCCCGTCTCGACATCCGCGGTGTCATCTGCCATCGAGCACATCGTCGCTAGGAATTCAATGTTACGCGCAAAATTCATCGTAAACGATGATGGGGAGTGGTCACAGGTGGTTCAGAGCCAGCCTAACGGCTCTTATAACATCAATTTCATTTCTGTCCCGAGCCGTCAGGAGATGCTCGATGTGATCAATTCCTCTCAGCGCAGTATTGACATTGAGAGCGGACCGATCTTCGTCGTGGATCACTTTGATCTTCGTGAGGAGGAGAGAGGGAATTCGAGCTCTGAAAGTCAGCTCATCTCGCTCATCGCTCACCATCTCGTCATCGATGCTGTCTCTTGGCATGTTATCATTGGTCAATTGGAAGCGCTCCTACTGTCGCGGGGACTCGACCCCCATGCTCCGATGCCATTCCCTAACTGGGTTCAAGAGCAGGCTCAATATGGAGTGAAATTGGCTCCCAAGTCGGTCCTGCCCAACATAATCCCCGCCGCCAACCTTGAATATTGGGGGATGCAGCAGCTACCTACATGGAAGGATGTTGAGGAGGTACGCTTCACCATCGATGAAAACACAACTACACTCCTACTCGGAGCGGCGAACACAGCACTGCGGACCGAGCCCATCGACATCCTCCTAGCGGCCATTCAGCAGTCATTTACCCAGACCTTTACTGACCGTGCAGCTCCTGCAATCTTTAGCGAAGGCCATGGTAGAGAACCGTGGGATAGCTCTATCGACCTATCGGACACGGTCGGTTGGTTCACCACATTTTATCCTATCCACAGACGTTTGAAGAAGAACGAAAGTGTCAAGGACACCATCAAGCGAACGAAAGATGCTCGTCGTTCTTTCACCGACAATGGCTTCTCGTATTTTAGTTGCCGACATTTCAGTCACGAGGGTCGCAAGGCCTTCGAGCAACACAGGGCTATGGAGATCTGCTTCAATTATCTTGGACAGGCACAGCAACTGGAGCGAAGAGATGCCCTGTTAAAGGAAGAGTCACTTCGTGCGGGTGAAGAAATTGACAACATTGGTGAGGGTATGGGCCGCTTGGCGGTGTTTGATATCTCTGCCGCTATCTCGTTCGGTCGACTGGGCGTCTCATTCTTCTTCAATCGCGACATGAACTATCGGAACCAGATTGCTCATTGGGTTAATCAATGTGAGCAAGCCATTCAAGCTGCCGTTGAAGAGCTAGTGGCCAGCTCGGTCGAGCATTCCCTCAGTGATTTCCCACTTATGAAGATCAATTATTCGGATTTGTCCAACTTCACGAACACAGTCCTGCCGGCCCTGCAGATCTCCCCCGACACTATCGAAGATCTTTATCCATGCTCGCCTATCCAGGAGGGTATTCTTCTCAGCCAGGCCCGACAGCCGGGCACCTACGAGGTTCGCCAGTTGTTCGAAATTGTACCTAGATCGGATGTCGGTGCTGTGGACGTCGCGCGTCTGCTGAGAGCATGGCAGCGAACAGTGGATCGCCATTCCAGTTTGAGAACGGTCTTCGTCGATTCTCTGTCTGGCGATGGGGTCTATGATCAGCTTGTACTGCGATCTCACCAGGCTGCGGTTCAACATCTTACGTACACTGGAACGGACGTTGTATCGTTTGTCCAAGGACAGCAGTCACCAGATTACACTAAGCCTGTCCCAGGCCATCGTCTAACTATTTGTGAAGGACTCGACTCGGTATACTGTCAACTGGAAGTCAGTCACGCCCTGGTGGACGGTACATCTATGGCACTCCTTGTCCGCGATTTCGTCTCTGCGTATGAAAACACACTGCCAGCCGGTCCGGGACCACTCTACAGCGAATACATTCGCTACCTGGGCACTCTGTCTAAATCTGACTCCCTCAAGTACTGGACCAACATCTTGGCTGATGTTCAGCCTTGCAACTTCCCAAACCTGCGCATTGGCGACAAAGACTGCGGGTCCGATTCTGAGACTGTCAAATCTCTAACCATCAACATTGATGAGGATGGAAAGCTGCAAAGGTTTTGCGAGTCGCAGAATATCACCATGAGTAACCTTTTCCAGGCGGCTTGGGGACTGGTTCTCCGTGCCTACACTTGCGACCAAGATGTCTGCTTTGGCTACATGGCCTCAGGTCGTGATGTGCCCCTTGATGGGATCTACGATGCAGTGGGCCCATTCATCAACCTGCTTGTTTCTAGGTTGAACCTCACCGATGAAGTGACGGTCTCCAAATTGCTTAAAGATATCCAATCGGGATATCTAAACAGCCTACCCCATCAACAGACGTCGCTCGCATCAATCCAGCATGAACTGGGTAACAAGGATGTCGCCATGTTCAACACTATTCTGTCATTACAAAGACAGCCCAGTGAGGGTCCGGCTCCCCAGATTGACTTCAAGGTCGTCGATCAAGCCGATCCAACTGAGGTATTTACCCAACTCCTAGAAAACAAACTATCCTTCGGTTATACTAACCCTTGCACTAGTATGATGTTGATCTCAATATTACCACCAGGGATGAGCCTGGTGTGGAGATCCACATGACATATCTTACGGCTATCCTTAGTGACTCCCAAGCAGATGAACTGATGGGCACATTCAACAATGTGCTCATGACTTTGGCTGACAGTCCTGACAAGCCTTTGTCAAACCTCGATATCATTCCTCAATCCCGCCGCGAGAAACTCGAGAGGTTGAAGGAAGTCTGCCGGACCTTGGACGGTCATACCTTCGACTTAGTCTCTGTTCAGGATCGAGTCACCTCGATCCTTCCGAAAACAGAGCACGCAGTCGTTGAGGTGGTAAGCTTGACTCGGCAAGCTGGGGGCCAAGGGTTGGCTGTTTTCCATGCCAATGTCAAGACCACGGACAACTCTCAGGCTACTCTGATGACTGTCACTGATGGCCATCGTACACAATTCACCGAGTTGAAAGAGGATCTCCGTCAGCATCTGCCAGAGCAGTTGGTTCCAACACTGTTCTTCCCTGTCAGCAATATTCCATTAACGGCCAATAACAAGCCAGACGGTACCGCTCTACAGAAGGTTGTTGACGACCTGAACGAACAGCAGCTGCAGCAGTACCGACTCAAAACTGTCGAAGAACGTGTAGCCTTGACTGCAAACGAGCACATTCTTCTTGCTCTCTGGGCTGATGTCCTCAAGATCTCGGATAGCCACACTGTGTCACCTTCCGACAGCTTCTTCCGCCTTGGTGGTGACTCCATTGGAGCCATGAGGCTTGTGGCTGCTGCTCGAAACCAGGGTCTTGCCCTCACCATCAATTCTGTCTTCCAGCAACCCACCCTGTCTGGAATGGCCAAGGAGCTTCGTCTCTTGGATCAAAGTGAGGATCGCCAGCTGGAGCCATTTTCCCTGCTGCCACATGAGCTGGATCCCGTGCAGCTAGTTGCTGAGGCTGCCGCGCAGTGTGGCATTTCGCACGACGCCGTCGAGGATGTTTATCCTTGCACGCCCCTCCAAGAGGGCCTCATGGTATTGAACAGCCAGAACACGGCATCCTATGTGGTTCAAGAAGTTTTCACACTCCCCAAGGCTCTGGATGTTGCGCGATTCAAGGAAGCTTGGGAGCAGGTTGCCCAACGAAGCACCATTTTACGCACTCGCATCATCGCCACGTCTGATGGCTCTTTCCAGGTCCTCCTCAAACAGGCTATTACGTGGGAGTCCGGTGACGATCTGGAAGCGTATCTGAAGAAGGATTCGTCGCACCCAATGGGATACGGCCAGCCACTGGGACGTTATGCAATTATTTCTACCCCCACGAAGGGATACTTTGTTTGGACTGCCCACCACTCAATTTACGACGGACTGACCCTTCCAATTCTGACCAAGCAGGTTTCTGCTGAGTATACAAACGAATTCGCTTTGCCAGAGGTTCCCTACAACCGATTTATCCAGTACATTCTGGGCATCAGTCCTGCGTCTGCCGCTGAATTCTGGACTGCTCAGTTCGCTGAGCCCTCTTCAACATATCCTGTGCTACCGGCTCATACATATCAGCCAAATGCGGACCAGGTCAAGAATCACTCCGTGCATTTGACCAGGGCGCCATCTGATATCACGTTATCCACCGTTCTCAGAGCTGCGTGGGCCGTTGTTCTCGCAGGTCTGACGGAGTCTGAGAAGGTAACCTTTGGTATTACGCTCTCTGGTCGCAATGCACCTCTCGCTGGTATTAGCCAGGTCCTTGGTCCCACTATCGCTACCGTCCCTGTCAGCGTCAAGGTCAAGGATGACCAATCCCCGCTCGACTTTCTCCACTCTGTCCAGCAGAACTCGCTGGAGATGGTTCCCTTTGAGCATACCGGCCTTCAGAACATTCGCCTCATGGGTGAGCAGGCGAGGGATGCCGTTGACTTCCAGAACCTTCTCCTCATCCAACCAGGCTCGTCGCCCATCGCAGAGTCTGACTTCCTGGGATTGCTTCCAGTGCCAATCGCAGGCGAGCAAGCGGATCCTTACCCGTTGGTCCTGGAGTGTAACCTTCTCGATGACCGCGTTGATATCAAGGCTCAGTTTGACAGTAGCATTATCTCCGACGATGAGATGAGCGGAATCCTTAAGAGCTATGCCCGTGCCATACAGAGACTAAACGCGGTCCAAGAAATATCTGGCGACGATCATGACAACACGCTGGAGCATATGGGAACCATTAGTGAGGATGATCTTCAGCAGATCCTTGCGTGGAACAAAGATCGCCCGCAGTTTGTTGAATCCTGTGTTCACTACCAATTCGAGGAACAAGTTCGCAGGCGACCACATGCTCCAGCTGTCTCCTCATATGATGTTGAGCTTACCTATAGTCAACTTAACGTCTTAGCTGAGAAGTTGGCACATCAGCTCAAGGCTCGTGGAGTCAAGCCGGAGATGAATGTCCCTCTCTGTTTCAACAAGTGCTCGTGGATCATTGTCGCAATGTTGGCAGTCATGAAGGTTGGCGGTGTTTCCTGCATGCTCAACCCTGAGCATCCCAGCAGCCGAATCCAACTTTTACTTGAGGATCTCGATGCTAGCTTGGTTTTGTGTGACCCTGCATCCTCAAAAATGCTCTCTTCGTTGCTCCCTGCATCCGGAGTGATACCCGTTGACGGCGATTACCTGTACAGCCTGCCCAACCCAAGCGAGCCTATCGGTGCAATTGTCGAACCCTCCAATGCTGTGTTCGTGGTTTATACTTCTGGAAGTACCGGTAAACCCAAGGGAAGCATTTTGGAACATCGATCTCTTGTGACTGGTCTTCTTGGCCATGGCAGGGAAATGGGAATAGGCCCTGATACACGGACCTTCCAGTTTGCTGCTTACACCTTCGATGTTTGTTTTGAGGAAATCATCGGTTCATTGATGCTTGGAGGCTGTGTCTGTGTTCCATCAGAGACCGAGAGGATGAATGCGATCGCGGATGCCATGACCAAGTACCGCGTTACCTGGACAGAGCTGACCCCTACTGTCGCTAGTCTGCTCATTCCTAGCAGCATCCCTACTTTGAAGACACTGGTTCTCAGTGGAGAGGCGTTGACGAAGGAAGTAATCAATCTATGGGCTGGCTCTGTTCAGATCATCAACAGTTATGGCCCTAGCGAATGCTGTGTCTCAACTACATGCAATGTTCACACTGCAACCCTGAGAGACCCGACGAACATTGGTCGAGGGTTGGGATGCACTCTGTGGATCGTAGACCCTGACAACGTCGACCGCCTTTTGCCCATTGGTTCGGCCGGAGAGCTCCTCATTGAAGGTCCGATCGTTGCTCGAGGATATCTTAACGAGCCGGAGAAGACGGCCGCAGCCTTCATTAACGCTCCGTCATGGTGGGCGCCTCACAACGATGACAGCGGCCGTATGTACCGGACGGGTGACCTGGTGAAGTACAACCCCGACGGGACTATCAAATTCATTGGACGCAAAGATACCCAGGTGAAGCTCCACGGGCAGCGTATCGAGTTAGGAGAAATCGAGCATCGCATCCGAAGCGCATTCGACGACTCCTCACACCAAGTAGCCGTCGAAGTCCTATCACCCAAGTCTCGCGGGAGCCTCAAGATTCTCACTGCGTTCATCTGTGAGAGTGAGGCTGTATCCGAGAGCGTCGACTCCCTGCTAATTCCGCTCTCCGACTCCCTCCAACAAGGGTTCGTGGCTCTACAAGCCCGCCTGCTGGGCGTCCTTCCTAAGCACATGGTTCCTCAGCTATTCATCCCCGTGTCACAAATGCCCCTATCCCCCTCTCGCAAGCTGGACCGAAAGGTATTGAGGGAGACCGGGAACAATCTTTCGCCCGATGCACTGGCCTCCTATGCGCTTTCCCAAGTGGAGAAGAAGGCACCTTCGACGGACACAGAGAAGGCCCTCGCACAGCTCTGGGCTCGTGTGCTCGGCACCGATTTCATTGGCGTGGAAGACAATTTCTTCCACCTTGGCGGTGATTCCATTGCTGCGATGAAGCTTGTCGCCGCCGCCACCAAGGCCACACTTCCGTTGAGTGTTGCGGATGTGACTCAATACCCAATATTGAGCAAAATGGCGGAGACTATTGATCGCTCCTCATCAGTACAGGAGGTCGATGATACGCCACCTGAGCCGTTCAGCCTCGTGCCCGCCGAGAAGGTCAACGATCTTCTGAATCAAGCGACCGCTCAATGTGCTTTGGAGGCTAATTCGATTGAAGATATCTATCCTTGCACTCCTTCTCAGGAAGCGCTGATGGCAGTCACTGCGAGAGACGAAACGGCATACGTGTCGCGATCCGTGTACCACCTTCCTCTTGATATCGACTTGGAAAAATATCGACAGGCCTGGGAGTCCCTCTCCCAGCTCCAGCCGATCATGCGCACCCGCATTATCTACACTGAAGGTTCCCAGTCGTTCCAGGTTGTTGTTGCCGAGGAATTGATCTGGCGCTCGGGAAACACTGTGGAAGCGTACGTCAATATTGACAAGCTCTCGCCCATGGTCCACGGCCAGCCCTTGATGCGCTTCGCCATCGTTCCTGGAGACCACAAAGATCCACGCCCTTGCCTAATCCACACTGCTCATCACGCCGTCTACGATGGCTGGAGTGAGGCATCTATGTTCGAACAAGTCGAGATCATATATCGGGAAGGCGTCTCCGCTTTGCCCCCGGTCATCCCTTACAGCAAGTTCATCCAGCATCTCTCTGCCACCGATAGAGAGGCTTCCGAGACCTTCTGGCGCTCCCAGCTGGATGGTGATCTCCCCGCTCAATTCCCTACCACTGCCCCCTCCCCCATAC
>MBFL02000515.1:0-20503 GCA_001696595.2 Aspergillus hancockii | reverse complement strand
AAACGGCCCGAGCCGCGGATCGAACGCGGGACCTCTCGCAGATATGCTTGGGTTATTTCCCTAAGCGAGAATCATACCACTAGACCACCCGGGCATCTTGTTGAAGAAATGAGAATAATGCTGGATGAAAGGGGGTAAAGCTGCTGTAGGTGCTGTGCAGCGAGCATCTTGCAGCTCCGTGCATGACTTGGCAGCCGCGCCCGGCGCGATGACGTTGCTGCCAAGGAGGGGCTTTGCAGACCATAGCCCCTTCAGAACTATGCGGCTGGTAATTTGACACTTTCGTGGAATTCCCCAAGACATGTTCAGTATGGACACGTAAGCGGCTGATGATCAAGAGTGATAGTAGGAGCCCGAGTAGTAGAGTTGTTCAAGCATGTATGTCGGCAACGAGAGATGGTTGTGATAGGGTGGAAGCGTTGTCGATCATCAACGAAAGGCAGGAGGCTCATCAATAGGACAGTCGCTCTAGCCAGGCTGAAATATGTATCTCATTGCTGTGCTTCCTGGGATCACAGGCCTCCGTCCACTGCTGTTCAGTGACAAACGTGTCGACGTTCCTTTCCGTCAAAGGAATCTTGTAACGGTTCTTCTGCTTCAGGAGTTCCTTCTCAGCGCGTGCTGATGGTGACAGTTTGAATAGTGTGTTGCGGATTCGTTGGATACCACCTCCGGGGAAGTGTGAGATTCGAGGCGGGCCGAACGGGGTCTCAACCCGCCAGGGATCCTCGGAGGCGATGGACCGAGCGTTCTTCTTGCGTTGGGAACGAAATTTAGACATTCTGAAGAACCGAAGAAGACGAGACAGATAGGGTTGAAAGAGTAGGGTTGGTCATAATTAGAGTAGAACAAGCAAAGAAAGGGGACGATGAGGAAAGGCTTCAGGGTGTAATATATACGTCGGCGGGACCCACGGGAGGGGTTCGCTTTGGATCACTTGGGCCACTAGGGGGCCGACGTCTGAATGCCGCCGCAAGAGCAACTAACTGGGTGTGCGGGGACTCAGTCACTGAGTGCAACTAAACCTTTGGGAGGGTGGCTTCCCAATGCAGCGGCTCCGAGGAGATAGCGTGCCGCGTGCCGAGAGCAATGTGGAGTGACACAGTCAATGGGACTGGGCTTTGCCATCGACTTGGCAGTTGAATCAAATTTACGCTTCACATTGACTTCCCTTGATTACTCTTGTCCTTGATAGTTGCAAAAAAGAAAAAGGAAAGCCTAACAACATTCTGACCCGATACAGGGTGCTACCCAGGGATCTGCCAGGATCGCCCTGACAAGTGAAGCGAACGGACGGGGAAAGGAAATCTAGTGCGTCATTGGATGATTTGGACAATCCCACTAACCACTAGCCGATCCATCATGGTGTAGATCATCAACGGGTTCCAGTCGAATAGTGATGGACCACGGCATTGAAGATGATTTGGCTCAAGGACAAGAACAACAAAAATACACGCATCAATATCACGTGGCAGGAACCCCTTCAACAGTGAAGTCAAGTCAGAGTGAATGAATCATTACCGCACCTTAATGTGCCTGGTTTCCACTTGCATGTTGCACCGCCAATGCTACGCAGCCATTGCATGCCCAACGAGCGGTGGCGTTGAATTAACTTCCAACTGCCCTGCGTATTTCGGACAACTCCCCTCATTACCAGTATTACATACGAAAAGGATTTATCCGGAGTTGGATAAGGATGCAGTGCTGAGGGCATGATCTGGGGCTTGGCACCGGAATGATCACCGTCATGGGGTGCATCAATGGTGGCTAATTATAGTACGACCTGCTATCGTGTAGTACAAAAACGCCGTTATAAATTTAATCGAGGGTATTTTGTAAATAAGTAAAACAGATATATAAAACGTAAGAATATATAAGGGGAAAAAGGAAGAAGATAGGAGTCTCAAATCCCCTCTAACCTACTGAACGTCATACACAGTGGAGTCAAGGTTCTCTCATTACCACACCCCTTCAATTATCTTATGTAAAAGTGTATGTACATGCATACATATCAGGTACCGGGCTTTATGTTTAATTCCCTATCTCGCCGACCGGCAGACCACTTGACCACATCTAATCCTGTTATTGGAAGGGCCTGGAACACATCTAGAAGGAAAAGAAGAAATTCTAAGTGCGGGGTACGTATTGTCTAGATGGACCTATAGAAAACTCCCAGGAACTTGAGAAGTGTGTGTGCGTCGGGAAAACGGCAAGTTCGCTGATTGGGTGACATAGAAAATATCATCGTGTCATCGGACTCATCCATACATAGGGTAGATAGATACTGTATATATGTACGGAGTAGTATACTGTAGCACGAGGTAGTAGTATACGCCACCAGAGGCTAGGAGATAAAGGCATAAGTTCCAGCTTAACAATATTAGGCACGTATTGTGACAGCCTCTGAAAAAAGTTCATAATCCGCACGCCCCCAAAACAATTCCAATCGTTGATATAAATTTGCTTGGTCCGACACCTGTAATGTTAAGACCAGATTGATATTGGACTATTATGATTAATGGTTCCTACAACCATACGATATTTTGAGCTCATTACTTGATACACATTTGTGTGGCATTAATCATACTCGGTCGTTTGACGTAAACAAAACTCATGCACTCTCGGAGGCGCCAAGTAGAAGAACCAGGGAGAGCAAACTTTTTACCAGATACAAATCCCTCTGATAAACATTATGACTGACGCCATCGACTCCGCTAGTAGATGTCTACGAAATCAATAAATCTTTGACACTCATTCCGATCTTTCGTTGCGTGTCTTGGAAGGAATACCGGTGATTGCCCAACGGGCCGGGTGCGGGATTGACATGCCCTTCATGCATCGAGCCTACACTTCCTCGACAATCCCGATTCAGCATAAGCAGAGCAGCCGAGGCTTCATGGTCCATTTCGGCCGAAGAAGTATGACCATTTTGCGGCTGGAGCACTGGCGAGGGATTGATTGAGGAAGCTGCCCATGATCCACGAGACGACCGTAAAGCACTGTCGCTATGGTGAGTTGGGCCCAACGCAGGACTCGGAAGAATAGAAGGTGCAAAATCCATGGTTGCACCTGTTGAAGGGATTCGACTTCGAGGCGAAAATGCCGGGGAGGTCACATCGACATGACTTCCTTCGGGAAGAAGGTTTGGGGACACTGAAGCCGAGTATATACTGCCGGTCATTTCCCCTAGAACCTCAGGCGATGGCGGCGAGGGAGGAACAGGTGGCATGTGATGAGCATCATTCAATTGTCTATCATCGGCAGTCTTCAGATCGTGTATACATTGTTCTAAGTAGTTAACGTAGTCAATGCTTGCCTGCAATTTGAGAACCGTTAGTGATCCGAACCAACCAAGTATATGAACTAATTGTCACAACGAACCTGCAAGATGGCAAGCTTGTGCATGTCCTGACCCCTGCAGGCGGGAATCATGTCTTTCAGGGTTGAGAATTCCTCATTCATCTTAGATCTCCTTCGCCGTTCAATCAAACTGTGTGCCGTCTTGCGAGCAATCTTTCGACCGGCGGAGCTGGTAGCACTAGGTTGCTTCTTCTTGGAAGTGACCGAAGCCGCATTGCTCAAGGTGTTTTTGCCGCTCTCCTTTGAGGCGGGTTTGTTGGCTGCGGGTGCTGATTTTGGTTGATTTTGGGCTTGTGTCTTAGGTTTCATCTGGATGATCTTGCGAGTGCGGGTAGGGGGTGGCGGGAGATCAAAGTCCTCGAGTGGTCGTTTGATTCCTGCCGGACGGGGAGGATTTCCACTGCGTCCCAGACTGAGATCAGGGGACGTTGGGGAGGCAGGGAAATAAGCCGAGTGGTCGGACTTGGACGACCTCCTACTGGCACTTTGTACTGTCGCGGGACTCATAGCAGCTGGGGGCAATGTAAACGAGTCTGCAACATCCATAGACACTTGGTCCTTGACTATAAACTCCCCCGACATTGACGGGGTTGGTGGTAGACGAGAACGTGACATGATACGGAACAAAGCCTCTGGTCAGGAAGGTCTGGTGATGCTTCACTGAAAGAGAAAGAGAGGGTGACTGAAACAACGACAATGAGGGACTAGTCCGATAGTAGAACTTATGTAGGACAGAGCGTTTGGACGGAGTGTTGTACCGTCTTGTGTTTGTCGAGGGATGAGAAGTGGACGATCCAGTGGTTTGAAAGACAAACGGGTAGGTCAGACAAGAGCACCACCCGGCACAGGGCTAGATAAGAATGAGAGGGGTGATGCTTTCGTCCCTTGAGGTCGACGTGCAGAAGTTACCCCGAAGGGTCTGTACGAGAATAAATGGGAATAGGGAGGATTGTCCCAAGGAACAGCACCGGCATGGTGGAGAGTACCGGGAAAGAGCCGGGAGGAGATTAAGGGTGTGAAGAAGAAAGAGCCAGAAGTCAATAAGAGCGAGTGAGATTGCGGCGATAAAAGCAGATAGAATTGATCGACGGCGCTGAAGCTGTTGCTTTGAGTTGAACCTCCAAACCTGACTTGGTGTCGCGTGCTTGGGAAGCCCACGCGGTACCGTTTCCCCCTATGATTGGCCCAGAACTCACGGAAGGAGGGCACGAGACTTGGGCTGGCCAGAGCCAACTCCCCTATTCCTTTGGGGCTCGTGCTCAGATTCAGTGTTCTTATGGGGTCACCGTTCATGGATCATCAAAAAGTCCCTTACTTTTTTGACCTCTTTCTCTCTCTGTGTGTAAGTGCTCCGTACCAATTGACGGTTTCAGTCAATCAATGAGCCGATTTTTACCATTTCCCCTCACAAGTTACATCCTGGAAGTTGATCCCATGGGGTCTAATGTGACATGTTGATTGGTACAGCCATTGCTTTACAGGTTATAGTGTGTGTACAGAGTACCTTCCATGCATTTCATGCGTTTCCCCAGTCCATTCTTATTACTACCTACGTACTGGTACTACTACTTTGTCTGCATGCTTTACACAGCTTAGGTGTCCTCTTTTTTGTTTTCACTCCTAGTCATATTATCAATGAATATGATTCCTAAAAAGCACTTTCCCCTTCCATAATAATAATAAATCAATATGAATAATGATAAAAATCAGACCAATTTCCCCCTGGTTTTGGGACACGTGCAACAACCTCGGAGCGACTAACTACTATATGTAAGTTGTTCCAGTAACTCCCTCATACTAGATTGACCCTGGCGTATTAACAAATCAGACGGGCATCGAAGCACGTGCGCACCCTTCTTTCCCCCAGTGGATCCTCAACCTTGCCCCAATCGCACTCCGGAAACCTTACATCAGATTAATTCCATGCTGCTGTCAGACACATGCAACGCCATCCTTTAGCAACGACCAATGCACCCGGTGTAAGTTGTCCAGCTGCGCCCCCGTTAGCGATCGTCTCATCAGGGTAAGACAACAATATTGAAACCAAGAGTCACGTACCAGTAGCTCGGATCAAAAGGAATGGCCACCAGACAAGTCAGGCTCCCCAGCGCACAGGTCTGGTTACAGTTTTGCTGTAACGCCATACTATTTAAAGTTGTATTTGTCGCCGTCGGACCATGAAGAACCGCATTGTTACTAGGAGCAGGCTGTGTCGTAGGGAGAATGGAGGTAGTGTTTAGAACGGCAAATAGGACTTCGAGGATGCTTTGCCTTTGCATTGCGTGGAATGAATATTTGAGCAGCTCTAGAAGCAAGACACAAATATCTACTTCTTTTGCATCAGAATCAATCCGTTCACGGGCGGCCTTCTCTACAACCCCTCCTTATATAGACCTTCCTTCCCCCCAAAACAAAGCTCTTGCCTCCCAAACAAATTCTTCTAGGGTTCAGACTCATCTAGAGTCTAGCCTATCATAAGGCCTTTTCAACCATTCCTTGTACCATCTGTCATGACCGAAAACAACGTTCGAGATCCTGGTCGGCATTCTTTGCCCCTTTCACTGTCGGTAGGGTATTGCATGCCGTCTGACCAATAGGATCACGGCATCTCTATACGGACGCCCTGCAAGCCAATCACTCTATTTAAAATCAGAATCGCGGAATGTCACTAACTTATCTCAACTGATAAAAACAAACGCCTGTCCCGGAATCTCATGATCTTCTTCGCGATATGCCGCTCTTTAACAATTTGACTTCAGACTGAGCAACGCCAGGCAACGAAGCCAATATATTGAAGGAATACGAGATACGTCTCTAGAACAATCCTTTTTTCCTGTTTCCTTTTCCCTTTTTTTTTTTAAAAAAAAATAATTTATATTATTTTTTAATACTTAATGAAGGGGTAATTACAGAAGTTTATGAGTTCCGTGAATGCCTTGGAGCTGTGATTATGGAATGATAAACATCGTTGGCGAGTGCGGGACAGCTTAGGTGTTGATGCGGGATATAGTACGACAATAAAAGGTAGTCAGTAACAACCAACATAACTCATTCCTTGTATTTTGAAGAAGACACATTCCTTCTGGGGTTGCGGTCTAGATCAAAATTAAAATCAAACTTAGTCATATTGTTGACTTAGCTTCTTTGTACCGATGATATACTTCTGACAAAGAATTCTGTGGCAGCCATATGCAGTCTTTGTCAAAAGCTTCTGTTTATCTAGTTGCTACCCCCAATAATTCATCCATCTGTTCTAAAGTGTCCACCTAGTTTTATTTCGATTTACTTTGTCTCAAGATTATGGTCCTTGTACCCTACCAGGACCTATGTAGCCTGGCGCCCACATGACTTGGGCAACATAACTCCCACAACTTTCTTGTCTTCCAGCTGCAGATAGCCAACAGTCTCATACAGAGTCCTCCGTCTCAAACATACTTCCCGCGGGAGTTATTAGCAAAAGCCTATTTTGGAACCGTGAAACTCTTTCGTCAATTGATATATACGCCCACTATGAACCTGCGACGTCTTACATAACACTACTATCTACATTGAATCCACCACGAACATATTGATCATCTCACTTGAACAACCTTCCAAGGAGAACAGCCCCAAAGTTGTTCTCCACAGGCGAAGCATCCATTCTCCAAACGCGGTTTCCAGCTCTCGAGCTCAACCAAAGACCATGATCACTAGATGATTCCTCCTCGCTCTCAATACGGTGCCTATCGCGACGGTCAACAACACACAAACCCCGCGTCCACTGTCCAGTCGTTTCAATCCGGATATCCTCCGGCGACTCCTTAGAAGCCTTCCACTTCTCATCATCTGCGGTAATAGCGTACCAAACGCAGACTGGATCATGCAAGCTAAGCTCGACATCGTCGCCGACCTGTCCGGTATGCAGTTTCTCGACTGTGTGGAAAGAGTGAGCCATGAAGGCAGAGGCCCACTCAGCCAACGGTGAGCCCTGCTGCAAAAGTGGCGAGACTGTCTCGCGGAACTGGCCACGCGAGATGCCATGCCGGTGCGTGATGTCTAGCGGGAAGATGCGCAGGGTGAGCTGTTTGCTGAGGTTAGCGGGGTAACCGGGTAGACTTGTGCTGGTTGGCATTGTGCTCTTAGGCGAGGGAGATGTTAGGGCGTAGACTCGTGCCGCTGCGAATGCGTCGGCGTATGCGTTGAATTCTGCCGCGGGAGTTACCTAGGTATTGTTAGCGGGTTTGTGCTCGAGTCGCGGATCCGTATATTGAGAATGATTTTCCCTTACATTTCCGGGTTCGTTGATGGCTCCTCCCATGACTACAACTTCTTTGACTCGCAGAAATGCTTCTGGGTCGGCTGCGGAGGCCAGCGCTAAATTGGTCAAAGGTCCGACTGCCACCAGAGTGACGGTGTCTGGGTCATTTTCACGCAGGACACGGAGGATCTCTTCGTGTGCGCGCCGTTTCGATGGAATGAATGAAGGGCGAGATGGATCACCTATCTGAACGGGTTCAATATCAACGGGGTCGTTTGTTGGATCAAAGAGATGCTCCCAGGTCTCCTTGGGAGTCAAATGAGGGTGCTGGAGCATTAAACCGGTCAGCTTCGTCAAAGCACAATAATTGCATGCTAACATACGCTGGCATGGATTCCTCCTAGGCCATCAGTTCCATCTGCGTGGGGTTAGCTTATTGTCCAAAGGCCTAGAAACATAGGACACCCAGGAACTTACGAAAGTAGTCTGCCAACATCTTTTGGTCCTCTAGGGGATCTTCAGCGCCAACTGCAATGACTGGCGGGGAAGCGCGCAGAGCACTGAAACCCTCGGGACGACCTTGCTCCCGACGCCACTGCATCTCCCGTTCGAGGATGTGGAACATAGAGACGACATTGCGAAGGCAGCTATCTTTATGTCAGTTCTCGTGATCTCTTTAACATTCCGACAATCAGACTCACCTCTTGACTTCGATATTACCAAAGGTCAAGGAAATAAGGAGCACCTCCACTTCCTCTGGGGTTGCGGAGAGTGCGAGTAAAAGAGCGAGGATATCATCGATGCCCTTTGAAACTACTAATCAGCGGGGTAGGAACAGAAAGATGTTTGTATATGTACCTACTGGATCAGTATCGATGATAATCTTCTTAGGTACCATAGTGTCTAAGTATATGCTTTCTTTAATGATTAGCTTTAATGGCGAAAGAAATTGTATAAACACGAGATAGAAATTCCTGTTCCTGGGGTAAAAGTTGGCTTGGACCCAAGTGGGATGGATGTCTTGGCTTTGTTATCAGCGCGTCTCCACCATGGTTCTTAGTCATAGGCACTTTAATATGTACCATACTACTTGATTTTTTTCATCAATCCCAGAAGTTGTATGTCCGATTGAACTGGAATGATCTACCTATGTTAATGCCAACAGAAAAATTACTGACAATATTAGGGCAGAAACATGATCCAGTACGGAGTACCCTGTACAGAGTACAAATGAGTATGTACATACATTGGCAACGGTCAGTAAGCTTAACCTAATTCGGTTAGTTCATCACCAAGGAACTTACCAGCAGGCATAGAGATGAAGGGACAGAGTGAGCACTGAGTAGTCATTGAATGACAGATACGTAGAAACTACCAAGGTAACACCTTGCGATGGATGCCTCCCTATGTATCCACCATGGAAAGGAAAGTGAGCTCCCCCCAGAATAACATCAGGTACAGGTAAACAGCTCTACGGTCCCCTAGCCTCCAAGCCGGTAAGCGACAGCCATAACCGGAACTCTCTGCAACGCCTCGCCGTGTTATTTATCATGTTTTCCAAGTAGGTTGGACAACGTTACATCTACTCCAAGCAGGCAGCCAAGATTTACTTCAGATGCTGCGGACTCGAGGGAAACCTCGTGGCACCTTGTGCGCATGGGAAGTGGATTATTGTCTGAGGACAGGAGTCTAAATTTCTGATTGGTGTTCTACTTACGTGTGGGGTGGACAGACACAGCGTGCCCTTTCTTCACAAGTACTTCCATCACAAGAGCACTGGAGTTGAGGCGATGTGGCCTGTTCGGCTTCTAAACGGGATACCTGGTTAGGTAAGGTCGGGGGTAACGTAATCTCGAATACAACTCGTATGGTAATATTTCTCCGCTTTCTTTCACTTGAAGTCATCTGCCGATGTAAAGTAATGCACTGAGCATACCACCAATTACATGCATTGCATGGAGCTTGTCATCAACAATGGAAAGGAATGGCTAAATATTATTCGTACATGGGAATCCGCTGTCGAACTTTTGTCTAGACGTCCTTCGAACGAGGGTGAACTTAGATTGGTCGAAGATCTTTCCCCGCGCAGTTGCAATTTGCCCCTGATGATTGATTACGATCTTTGGGTAACGAATGGGTGTCATCTTTGATATAGCGAGGTGCTTGGTACACTATCTAAACACACCATGGTTATAGTCAATTGGCTCTGGAATCCTCTAGCTCCATTTTACTAAATCAATGGTTATCTCCCTCGTAGACGTCAATTGGGATGTCCTGTATGGTGTCTCTGGATTTGGTTGAACCAAGGGTCAATGTATACAATCGAAGAGTAATAAAGAAAACAATCACCGCTTACGATTCCAGTTCAACTACCCTTATTGACAAGAGAAAATGTTCACCAGAAGATGACATGAGGATTGTATCAATCATATCCTCTGCTCTGTGTACTTAAGTGGAGAATAGAACGGGTGTACGGGCATTGGCGTGCAGCCCATGAGACTAATATTCGCCAGTAATTAAATTCACTGCCGGATGACCACTAGTAAAGAAAGGTCACCCCTTCATCTCAGCGTGTCCTCTTCTTCTTTCCCTCTTCACCTTCTCCTTCCCCTTCATCCACTGCCTCTTCCTCTCCCTTAATTTCGCCCTCCCGCACTTCTCTCCGCCTACCCTCAATTCCTCCTCCACGTTCTGGTTGAGGTTGCTAGGTGGTTCGATGTGCCTTGGTTGAACCCACGTTTTTCGCCTCCCATCCATGACCTGCGCCCGAAGCGCCCTCGACACCTTAAACTAGCTCAGTATTTTTCTGGCAACAGATAAACAGCTCAAACCATTCCAGGTAGCATTCAAAGGAGTGCCTGTTCATTCCAATCGAGAGTTGCAGCTGTTCATCGACTAGGACCCGCAGATTGCGTCGCAATCTGGCCTTTTGGAGAAGCTGAGATCTCGCGTTGCCCTTGTCCAACCACCTGCTGTGTCATCGACCTCTCAGCCTAATGATTTGAAGCTGAATTGAAGACTTGCGAGAGATCGCCTTTTAACGTTTCTTCTTTTTCTTCACTTTACGTTTTCTCCCCCCCCCTTTATCAGCTATCCTCCCCGGACTCATTCCACCCTTCACTCCGCCAAGTTTCATTACGCGCGTGGATCACTGTCGCAAGGCAAACCTGAATTGTCATTTGAAACGTATCTTATTTGATTCTCTTATCACGACTTTTGCTACGCTTTCTCAAGAATAAACAATATACGTATGTTTAACCCCCGCAGCTGTCTCATTTGGTCATTTGACAATGAGCTGACAATATTCCATGTAGCTCTGACGATGATGAATCCTTACATCAGTTGGGCTATTCTGCTCGTTGTAGCAGGTGGCCTGGGCTGGTACTACAATGGCCCTGTTCCCAAGACCAAAACCCCTATAAAGCCCGCCGTGGAAAAGGTTGAGAGCGCTGCGAGCGTGAAGAAAGCAAAGAAGACAAAGAAGTCTCCAGAACCCTCGCCGGCCCCCGCCAACAATGTCGAGGAGAAGCCTGCCTACACCCTCAAGTCGGAGGAGACTGGTGTGAATGAGGAGATCGACAAGAAAGAGATGGCCAAGCGCTTCGCCGCTGTGAAGAACGGAACCCCCCCCAAGGACAGCAACAAGACTCAGAAGAAGAACAAGAAGGGAGCCGCCAGCCAGCCCGCTGCCGGTAACATCGAGCGATCTGCTTCCCGCATCTCTACACGCACTTCGTCCACCACTGGAGCTGAGGCCGATGATGACCTCTCTCCAGCCAGTTCCCCTAAGGTTAATGCCGCTGTCAACTCTGCTGGATATGTTTCGGATATGCTCGAGGCACCTGCCCCAGCAGCGTCTGTCCTTCGTGTAACCGGTTCCATGGAGTCGGAAGCCAAGAAGCAGAAGCCTCAGTCCTTCAAGCAGGTCGAAACCAAGAAGCAGCGTCAACAGCGCCTGAAGAACGAAGCCAGGAAGCAACAAGTCCAGGAGGCTGAGGAGGAAAGGCGTAAACTTCTTGAGAAGCAACTCCACACCGCTCGCGAAGCTGAGCGTCGTGAAACTGCCAAGTCGAAGCCCGTTACCCAGCCCAATGCCTGGCAGGCGAAGAATGTGACCAACGGTGTCAATGGCGCTCCTAGGGTCGCTCCGGCACCCAAGGTCGAGCTGTTGGACACATTCGAGCCCGAAACTTCGTCAGCCGCCGCATCCTCCAAGGAATGGGACCAGGGTCTCCCATCCGAAGAGGAGCAGATGCGTATTCTCGGCGCTGGAGAAGACCAGTGGACCACCGTATCTAGCAAGAAGATCAAGAAGAAGGGCGGAAAGACCGACGAGAGCGAAGTCAGCGCTTTTGAGGACCAGCCTACTCCAGCTGCCCCCGCAGCACCTGCACCTGTTGAACAGAAGGTGAAGATCACTCCTACCTACCTCCCTGATATCCTCCGCTCTAAGGAGAAGGGACATCCACTCGACTCCGATTGGGCTGCTTAAGCGGTTCTCTGTACACTTCGTGAAAATCAGAGGAACTACATCCGTGATCGAGTGTATCTTTCTGGTTTCCTCTGGGAACCCTTTCGATTTAACTGTATGTATTATTCGTGGCTTCGGCGTTTGGGGTTCTTTATAACACCAAAATTGCACCACTGTGCAGCAGCGAGGTGTCTGATTCCTTTTCGCAAGTTCCGCGAGGGAAATATCCTCAAACCAAACAACTAAAAAAAGCCCTAAAAAATAGAGCCGTGTAATATTCTTTTCTTTAATCTTGTGTTCTGCTCGGATTATCTCATTATTTTCGCTTGCCATTATTTATAACACACCCGTTGTTATTTGATTGATAATTGATGAAAAAGACGTTTGATCTATGACCGGATTCCGGGCTTTCAGCAATACCATGTTTATTTATTCATTACTTATATCTTTTATTGAGTTTTCTCCATCTCTTCTTTGGCCAATTACCAGTGGTTCGGCACTCGCAGCGAGATCCATATGGTTCTTATAGAATAGTGGAGGCCGTGAGGAACAAGCATGGATCGAGATCTGCAGATGGTTCGTCTCCGCAGAAAGACACCTGGCCATTACTTTCCATGTTTCCAGTTCCCAGTATGCCCCCTTTTTGTGCATTTATTGATCGATTTCTGGAAGGTTTTCTTACTATTTATTGAGATACTTTTTCCGTATTTGTTTGTTGTTTATACTTCCATCGGTATTTTTATGAATTGAGTTATGGATCTCATCGGGTTGGAATGAGTGAGCCCTTGGGGAATGACGATCACACGTATACAGAGTAAAAGTAGTTCGAAGTCCCTGATGTGCGGTGGGGATCAGGGTGTTACAACTTGATGTGTGTAGGGTAGGGTGCAAAAGAGCAAGTATTTAGTACTTAATTATCCACCATGGTGGACAATTATCTTATACGACAAACCAATGGTCTGAAAATTGAGAAGAGTCCTTAAATAGACTGATTGATTGAAATCCATCAGTCGCAGGAGTCAAAACGGATCTTCAAACCTGTAAAATGTCGTCGAACACTCTTCGGGTCCTTGGCAACCATGCCCCAAGGGGACTAGTGGCAAGTTCCGGTTATCGTGGCCTGAACTGCAGTTGAATGGGACAAAGTCACGGGCGGGCATCGACCGGATCTACTTCTTTGCGTTGTTTGTCTGTCCTCTTTTCCCTTTCGCATCATTCGTTCCTTCGTCACTCTTACCCTTACTTTCTCTTCTTCTTCCTCTTCCTCTTCCCCGAGAACCTCTCCAATCTCGACTTGGATTGAATCCCTTTCTATTCTACCGTTCCTTTATTCTATTCATTTTCCCCCTCTTCGCCAGCTCCTGGGAGCTCCTAGTGCGACTCCTCAACACCCTCCCTCGGCTGATCTCCCGGTCTCACTACATCCGCTATGGCGCAAATCCGCGGCACTGCGGGATACAATCTCGGTCACCAGAATCCTTTTGGAGGTCCTGGTCGCGCAGAGGCTACAAGTGACCCAAGTCCCTTGGATGCCATTCGGGAACAAACCAGCAAAATTGAGGATTGGTTGGACACGTTGGCAGATCCTGTTAAGCCGTATGTGGTCATTCCCCCGACTTTCCCAGTCCTTTCCGCTTTTCGCTCGTTGCCTGCATGACAAGTGGAACGAACTCAAACAACTGCCGAAACAAGACCATTGGATTCCCACCGCTGATATCGTTGTTTCCTCAGGTATCTACCAGCCATTGGCCGGTTCCTAATCGTAGTCACCTTCATTGAGGACAGTCTGCGTATTATCACACAATGGAGTGACCAGCTCCTGTACCTACGGGAATACCGTCATAGTAAGCATATCCTCGCCACCTACAGCAACAACCAAGATTGCCGCTTCGCGAGTCCTTAGAGCCCTGGTCTAATCATGCATTCACTCTTCAGTTCCGTGGGGAATCACACACACCTTCCTTATCGTCAACGTGCTCGCTATGTCATTATGTTCGATCCTGGTTATTGCTCGCAAACACACTGAACTTGCTGTTGCCGGTCTCCTGGGTGTCGTTGTCACCCAGGGTCTCGGATATGGACTGATCTTCGACCTCAACTTCTTCCTTCGCAACCTGAGTGTTATCGGTGGTCTCCTCATGGTTCTATCCGACTCCTGGGTCCGCAAGAAGTTCGTCCCCGCCGGATTACCCCAGCTTGATGAGAAGGACCGCAAGATGTACGTTCAGTTCGCTGGTCGTGTACTGCTCATCTTCCTTTTCATCGGCTTCGTCTTCTCCGGCCAGTGGAGCTTCTGGCGCATTCTGGTCAGCTTGTTCGGCCTCGTCGCATGCGTCATGGTCATTGTAGGGTTCAAGGCTAAGTGGAGTGCAATCATCCTGGTAGTGTTGCTGAGCGTTTTCAACATCCTTGTCAACAACTTCTGGACCGTATGTGTACCTTAAATTGGCGTTGGCGTGTCTGATAACTAACGGAACCCTTTTAGCTTCACCCCCACCACCCCCACAAGGATTTCGCCAAGTACGATTTCTTCCAGATCCTGTCCATTGTGTAAGTCCCACCTGTGCCACCACACTTCGTTCACCAAGGAAGCACACTAACCCTTTCTGAACAGCGGAGGTCTGTTGCTCCTGGTCAACATGGGCCCCGGCCAATTGAGTATGGACGAGAAGAAGAAGGTCTACTAAACGACAAACCCGAGGAGAGAGAGAACGAAAGACAAAAAGAAAAAGGGCCACTGAGATGACGAGCATGTGTGTTGCTACTCATGATGTTTCTTACGGGCTACTGAAAAACCTCTTATATGAACCTGTTCATTTGCATTTTTTTATCATCATTATTTTGGAATCTCGTTTCCCATGACAAGGAGTTCAATCATTGTGTGTACTGGTTATACGTGATATATTGGCTATATCCACCATTTGCGAACTGACAAACAAATACCTCAATCTGATTTCTCTCATTCTTCCTTTTCCTTGCATTTAACCAAGCACTTGTTCTCTTGTTTGGCACGGTAGTATATCTATATACTACCACCTGTGACCATAGCGGGATAAAGGGGAACAGCCATATCTTCCCTTATGCATAGAATTATCTGGTGCTATGATATCGATCGTTATTTTGGGTCCATATCTGGAACTGTTATAGCGACTAATAGTGGGCTTGCTGTATCTTCTCATGCATACTTAGTCTTATATAGTACCTGGCACTTACTGTTAATTTTGGCAGAGCTCAAAACAACGAAACGATTAGAATGACTGAACTTGACTGGATTACCTAGAAAACTAGAAACATCTCGAAAACATGAGGCCTTATATAAAGAAGCTTAAACAAGCGTCTTTCATATAGGAATATGGCGTATCAAGAGGACAATTGAATCAACGAGAATGAACATATGGCTTGACTGAAAATGGATAGTCCACCACCTCCAACTTTATTTTCCTTCGTTTACCTCGGTGACACCAGACCAATGAACCAGTTTCATAACATCATCCTAGATATATATAAACTTTAACATCCGAGACACAATAAACCATCTTCTACCTATAGTCTACCCCACGTCAAAAAAAAGCAAAAAAAGCAAAAAAAAAGAAAGAAAGCATAAGAGGCTAAATAAAATAAAAGGAATGAATGAAAATATCTCGAGTAATTGTATTAAAAAGGTATTATACATGAACATGAGGATGCGACTTCAGAGCAAATGCAAGATCAACAACAACGGACAAGAAGCCAAGGGAAGGGACGAGAAAAACAAGGTAAGATAAAAAGGAAAGAAAAACTAGTCAGGGAATGTAATCTGCGCTGATAATGAGAGGATTAATCAATAGATGGATTCAGCGGGGATTGGTATGGTTATGTAGGTATGTAATGGATAAAACAACAGTTAAAGGGAAGGAAAGTCTTTATAATCTCGGTCGTTTCTGGTGGTCCTGCCATGCACATCACAACGGATTTCTTTTTCCTTGGTATCTTTGTTGCTCCAATGCATAGAGAATCGATATGATAGGGAACGGAATGATCGCTTTTTATCTGCTGCCAACGCCGAGAAAATCCAAGTATGGGGGTATTGATCGGGGTGATTGAAGATCAAGGTAGGTGGGAGGAAGAACAGGATCGAGACTAGGAAGATTTGCCCATGGATTTGAATCCTTCCATCAAATGTCCATACTCCAACGGTACGGCCGTAATTGCTCGAATTGACCAAACCCAACCTCATCATGGGGGTCGGAAATTTCAAGTTGCAATAGTTGGACCTTCTTGTCATCCTGTTGCAAATTCGTCAAGGCTTTCGAGACATGCGGCCTGAAATGTCTGTTACCATCATCGGCTTCCTTCGACATTGGTCGTGAGATTGGTGTCGCTGGAGATTGTATTGAGACTCTCGGAGACTCCACGTCTGAAACGATCGGGGAATCCAAGGAGGATGAATCGGATCGGGAACGTAGAGATGAAGCTATGACAAAATTAGACTCATCACGCCCGTACACAAGTGAAGCAGGTGACGCTAATTCGCGACTGTTCTTGGGTTCGGGCGTCTTCAAAGCCCGGGGTTCGTCACGGAGAGCGAAAGGAGGGCAGGCATTGGCGGTTTTCTTCTTGGTGTTTTGGGTGGATAAAGGAGGTAGTTGGGTTCGTTCGGGGCTTTTGTTGGTACTCTTCTCGCGGTTTAGTCGAGCATCGCTGGAATTACTCTTCTGAGTAGGGGTATCGAAGCGATCCTTTCCAGCCATGACCCTGGCGCTCGGTACTGGTTGTAACATCCATCGCGTCTCAGCCCTACTCTTGGGACCGCTGACAATGGGCGGATGAAGATCATTTACTGGGGGTACCCGGGCAATATAATACTTGCTGGGTTCCTTGCCATTGGCTTTACCGCTACCAGAAAGCCCAACGGAAGATCCCTTCACCTCCATTTCTTCGCCCCATAATGGCTCGTCCTCGCGCTGGTTTCGCATGCGATTCCATCGATCCTCGATCGGTTGCATCAGGCTATTCTTATCCTTCTTTTGCGAAGCACGCACGTCCTGACAGGAGTTCGCGGAGATTCCATCCGATTTCCAACTATCCGTCCGACGATGCGCAGACCGGGTTCCGCCTCTTCTGGCGGGAGGCCCGGGGCCTAGAGCAATTTCCTCCGCCCATCCTGGGTTGGTACTGAAGGCGGTTGGTTGAGGGAATGGCCTGGGTTGATCGGCAATGATTTCTTCACTTTTCTCCTTTTCGCGACGAGAGCGAGCTGCTTCGGCTTCCTTCATGCGTTTCCGACGGTCGACCTTTTCCGAACATGGTGTACAGGTGGCATAGTAGAAGACTGCCGACTGAGCGCCTCGCCACAGCCACATGGTTTGGCTGGGGATGGCGGGAGGTTGGGAGCGGTGAGGAGGATTCGCAGGTCAACTGATAACGACGCTGGCTTAATCGTATTGGTACTCACGAGAACAGATAGGCCCGGGGGCACCGACAAGTAGGTCTCGATATCTGTAGCGTCGCGGAAAGCAACATGAAGGGCGTATGGTTCAATAGTGGGCCGATTGGGGGGGAGGTCGTCGAAAACGGAGATCGCCCAGCGACCTACAACGTCGGGAGAAGAATAGAAAGGGGCAGAACAAAGGTAATAGGCAATCAAAGCTGTACGAGGTATAGAAACAAGAACAAATAAATTGGAGGGAGCAATGGCAGAACAGGGGAGTAGAAAGGGACCAAACACCGAGAAGAGCGGGACTTGAGAGAGTTCGTTAGGAGAGTAGGAGAGGGAGAAAGAGCGTCAGGGGAAGAGAGACTCGAGAGGAGAGCGAGAGTTGTGGTTGGGCGCTCACTTGGCAGGGGCGGGGCGACGCGGCAGAGAAAACGGCGCTACCAAAAAATGACACACGGGGTGGGAGAAGATCTCCTATACTACACTGTATGTATAGATACTATCGATAGTTGGTCAGGATATTCCCAACTTATATCTCTCAATCGAAGTCCATGCACACTACCAAGAAAATCCCCAGCACACGTTGTGTTATTTTACCCCTCAAATTTGCATGGAATAAAGAATTGGGCACTAGGACAGTGCATACGGTGTGTCCACAACCGATTTGAGTCGTTGGTGAAACGGATGGTCCCCATTTAGTTGGACGCCGTCCGGCTTTAGTATCCGTCTGCCTACGCCCGGAGTATCGTCACTTTCCTGCTTCCGGTTCTCGCCAAGATCCTCACATACGACAAACCTTACGCTGGTACTCACTGCTCTGGGACATGTCTTGGTTCAATCAGATCGATTGCAATACATAGAATTGAAGAGAACTCCCATCCATGGATAGATCAAATACTACCAAGTCGCATTCCTCTGCATACATAGTATATCAATTCTGGTTCCACCGCATCCCAATAAACATGCGACTCGAATACATATTGAGATCCATGATCGATCATCGTTCAACTCAAATGTTGCTCACGCTCACGTATTCGCTGCCAGTCCGGGACTAAAAGTCCTGTCAAAAATGAAGTGCCGCTAATGATGTTTCCGTTATATCTATCCTGTGTGCCGGTGTCATTCTCCCCTGAACCTCCCTCTCCTTTTATTTATTTTTTGTCTCTCTCGATGCCTCCAAGTAAAACACCAAGAGTCGTAGCGCCAATAGTATTTGACCCAAAATCGCATGTTTAAAAAAAAGTTGCCGTCCAGTTCGAGGCCCTCCAGTAGTGCAGTTCGGCCACAATATCAATCCAAATCGGTATCACAGCCACAGACAATGATTATAGCGCCCCCCTCCCTCCGCGTGACACGGTGCGTAAAAAGAAACGCACAACACTTGAGGCTCAAATGGACTGCTGCACCCTCAGTCACGAAGAAAATAAGATCTATCATAAAGGGACCAGTCCGAACCTAGCCACCCATGCCATGTTTCGATCATCCAACGTCACTCATGCCAAAAAAAAAAAGGACGGGTTGTTCTTGCTCTAGCAAGCAAGGCGCATCGTAAATGGTAAAATCAAACTTCATGCGTTCTTGGTACCCTTCACCACCTCGCCCTTGACCTTGGCCCAGTCGATATCGCTGTCAATCTTCTCGTCTACTTCGCCGCATACCACCACGTTATCGCCTCGGATCAGGTACAGGCCATGCTCGATCTGAGAGCTGGGTTCGGGGTCGTCGGGTGTGCGGATGATTCGCTCAATGGTATCTAGGAGAACCAGATTAGTTAACTGGTCCGTTGACAAGAGCGTCCCGAGAAGAGTCCGCCCGTCCACGGTCAGAACTAGGACTTTCTCTATTAGGGAACCATGCGTTAGCATTGTCTTGCATAAGGCTAGGATCCACAGGTGACTCGAATACTTACTGTTGATATAGGAGTGGAGCGACATGTTGAGGCGCTGTAAGACCCCTGAGGTAAACGGGTGGAATCGGCGTGTGTACTCGAGCACGAATAGACCGGACCGGGCTAAAGCTCTGGAACAGTGATGAGAGAGCTTGATGGAGCTGTGGCTCTCGGAAGCAAGACCACCGAGACAAGCGCCGATACAAATAAAATCGGAAGTCGACTAAAAATTTCGACCTCAATTGGGTTCGGTAGTGCTGAGGTCTGGCCGATTTGCAACTCTTCACTGCCGACGTTGGTATTTGGAACCAGAGGTGGACGCGTATGTAGGGTATTCGGGCTGTTGCTCTCCGGCCTCATTTAAATTTGCTGTTAGAAGCCCATTTAAGGTAGAATCAAGATGACATGCTATCTGAGGCGATTTGAGAAAGGATGGTGAACCAGCACAGCGGTGTGTCGCAACAATGAGTGTCTTGCTCCGCCGTCCAGAGCTCTCAATATGATTAGCTGGTCACGTGACCCTGCGGACCCTTTTCAATCTAATACTTTGAATCGCTTGACTCGGATCAAGAGGGTTATATATCTTTGACACAGGTGTTACAAGAGAAAGTGGGTTCTTGGAAAAGGATGTAGCTTAATGTACATGAAATTAAATAAGAAGCTTCGGTTATATTGCCTATAGACTACCATGATAACAATGCGCAACTTGGAGTCTCAGAGTATATCGACAAACTTCAAGTGGGTGCGCTTCATACAACGGTGAACTAGGCACTTAAAGCACTCAAATCCAATGGTACGCTGCTGCCTCGTCCAGCACGATATCGTCTGGGACCTCCTGTGAAAGGCCGTGGCTTGGAGAGCAAACCTTCGCTTTGGAACTTAAACCGATTGTCGTTTACAGGAAGTATGCCGTGCGCTGCTGAGCTCAGAGGGCTCGACCCTGGTGACGGCCCGCCGTTGCTCAGGGTATAAGCACTCGGATCCAAGGTGGAACGATCCGGGGTGTGACTAACTGGAGGGTCGTATGACACGGGACGTGATGAAGGCTCGCTCGGAGGGGCACTCGGAGGAGCGCTTGGAGGAGGTGGTGGGGGTGCTGAAGGCGCAAATGAAGCAGGTGGGGGAGGAGGC
>MBFL02000514.1:0-20663 GCA_001696595.2 Aspergillus hancockii | reverse complement strand
GCCCTAGAGACATCATCTTGATCTTCCAGGTGCTTGAGGGATCTAGCCACGCAATGCCTGCACGTCCTCATGATATTTGAACTGTACACACACTCTCTCAGACTCTCACTCCGTCACTTTCCATCGAACTCTCTTCTCTTTGATTTCATGCTCACTTGGTCGAATCTATCCCCATACTATTATCCTCAAAGCTCATATTCTTAGTATTACGTTAGACTCTCTCTCTCTAGCGTTTTTCTACCTCATATCTACTCCTCCTCAACTACCAGATTCTTCGCCTCCTTCAACTAGTCTAACCACAAGTCTACCGCTCTTGTTCCTTCTTTTCTTCCTCGATTGCTCGCTTTTACTCAAAACATTGGCATCTTCCAGGGTCACATACTAGCGTCTCTCATACACTTACTCCTTCCCGATGTCCTATATCTTTACCATCATACGATTTCATCTCCTATAAACTTGCTCCTTCGTATTCTAATATTCTAACATTGACCCTTTTTAACATTTGGCTTACTTCTATCCCTACAATTATCGGCGTGCCACTGTCCTCCCTGGCAGCGCTCCGTCCCAGTACGCTCAGGTGCCCTCACTATCTTAACAGATTGAACTACGCTAATATGTGTTTTCTTTTTCTTAGAAGACATATGGACAACGCCTACAAATGAAACCATGTCCAATTCTGATATTGGGCGGGAAGATGGTGTCTTTGGCCTAGGTCAAGCCAAGCAAAAACAGAATCCCAGAAGTTCACCGCAGTCAAAGGAAGAAAAGCACTTCAGGAAGTCCTCCAGCTCAAGGGTTTTGTTGAATGGTTTGATTGGCGGAGAAGCAGGCTGGTGGCTCCCTTCTGGAAAGAACTGATGCAAGACTGTTTGTCTAAGCAAAGACGAGGATAACCCCAAGGGTCAGTCAGAGACAAGTATTGGATCGATCAGCTCGTGGAGACGCAAGTTGGGCTAAAACGTATAGCTTGCGCTATTCTGAAAAGGATGATTGGGGGGTCGCTGGTCATTTGGCACGCTTGGTTTGTCTGGTCAAATTGGAGATTCGGGAGTCACACCAGAGTGTTTTCTACAGAAATCACTTCCCTGAGTCAATGATGGAAACCATTATTTGGGCTTTGCTGGGCTTCTTAAGGAGCACTGAAGGAGCCTCTATAACTAGTAAACGATCAGGTATTTGGTGGCAATCATGAGTTGGCTGAGCTAATACAAGCGGGTTAAACGTCGCCAATCTAAATCTTCCAGGAAGAAGACGAAACGAACCTTGAATTCTAATGCGGATATTACCAGACTGGGTATGGAAGATAACGATGGTCACGAAACTGAATGTGAAGAAGAGCCGTTGTTCTGTGTTGACCTAGACGAATACGCAAAGCTCCGACGATCTAAATACAGAAGAACCTGGGGTCGCAGAACTGGGGCTTAAGGAGGTGCTTCATCCGAGAGAGCGGCTTACGTTAACTCGAATTTCGGATGAATACACACCACATGGGAAATACTAGCAACTCGGACTGATAGTTGAAGCTCTAAGGAGGGCTGAAGGGCTATCTGTGCATTCTGAGGGCGAAAGCGCGTTGGCCCATCTGCTAAAGAGAACAAAGTTTGGGAACCTACAGGCTCCCCTTGATACAAGGGGCTCAAACGACTTCAAGGATGACCACACTGACAAGTTCGATTCAATGCAACATGCGGGAGTGGCGGGTTTGGAAGCGAGCATGACAGCGGATCTAGATACAGCCTACTATGAATCAACAGACATATTTACACCAACAGCGGGATCTCTGCAGCAATATGAGCAGCATCAAAAGATCTTGGATATTCTTAACTATCAGAGAGATAACCATGAAAAGGTATGCCAGATACTCGGCATTGTAAACCCCGGAGCACTACTGATGAAATCTATGAATCGGCCAGTTGTTCTCAAATTCTGGCAACTGGTTGCTATTGCCCGCATACTCGAAATTCGTGCCAATCCCGAGGTACGGGGTTCCATATTTGGAAATTCAGTAGGACTAGGAAATACATGGGAGGGCCATGCTCCCCATAATAAGTAACCAAGTCATCGTCCACGGTGAAAAAGCAGTAGTATGGACACAATTTCCGGCCGAGCAGATCTATGTGTCCACAGTTCTGAGGGAAGCCAACATTGATGCGGAGGTCTTTTATGCAGGCCACAATCGTGATGAGATGATGGAGCTTATTGATCGATTCATTCAGAAAACGGACGAGTGCAGGGTACTGGTATGCAGATATAATGTCAACACTGCCGGGTTGAATCTACAGAGCCGATGCCGCAACGTTGACCTTCTCTCTGTCGGCTTGTCCAAGTCCGTTGTTAGACAAGCTATAGGGCGGACGAGTCGCCTCGGCCAAGATCGTATAACATTCGTCTACGAATATCGAGCTGCTTGGTCTTCTGATAAAGAGCTTGCTAACAAGAGTGAGGAAAAAGCTTTTCCTGAAATAGTCGCAGAGGTCAGT
Organism: Aspergillus hancockii; assembly: GCA_001696595.2. Taxonomy (NCBI): domain Eukaryota; kingdom Fungi; phylum Ascomycota; class Eurotiomycetes; order Eurotiales; family Aspergillaceae; genus Aspergillus; species Aspergillus hancockii. The sequence continues at coordinate 18,183 of MBFL02000514.1, read as the reverse complement.
GAAGATTTCAATGTCAACTCAATCTCGGAAGACGAAGGCGATATCGATGGTCGGTGGGTGTTAAGATACGGGGAACTGTATCTACTCCCAACCCGGTGAATCTGTGGGGAAGGGAGATATCACGGATAATGAGAGAATTATGAAGAAGCTAATGAGGCCTATGGAAGATATCATTTAACTTACTTTGGCGTTCTACATTTTGGTTTCAAGCTTTCGGTATGCCATTGTGAACTTGGGTCACAATTGGGGAAGTTTGCAATTTGGTACCGGACCTATGGCTAATATTACATTTTCCGGTTTGAATGGCTTTTGGGATCTTATGAAGCAATCTAGGGCATATCATATAGTGATTGATTGATCCACAGCCTTCAAAATGTTTCTCTTTGGAGATTTAGCATACAATACACTTGAAGTTCATTTTTATTGTTGATGCAACCGGCATTGATATCCCTTGCTTGGTAACTGATTAGCGCTGTGCGATTATGGAATCCTAGTGTGCCACATTTGAACAAGATGTTTAGAGTACCGGTGTGTATGCTCCAAAAATAATAATTCAAACGATAATACTTGATATATAGTAGCAGAATAATTGACTAATTTAAAAACTAAAGGAAGATGGGCGGGGAACAGCTAATAGCAATAGAGTCAGCAAGATATAAATTAGGGTTCCGGTTGCCATGTGCAACAACCCTTCCAAACTCCTGACACCGATATTCCCGCTATCATCAACCGCCGTTCATACCCCAACCCAGATCTCTCCACCCACTCTGCATCTTAGTGCGCCGTTATATCCGTTTTTATATCACAGAGCAACTATTTTATATTGCCAAAATGCCTCCCACTCGTCGCCGCGGAGGTTCCACCGCTGCCCGCGCGAACCAGGCCACACTCTCCTTCGGCTCCAAGTCCAGGGTTACCAAGCCCTCAACATCGACACGATCGCAGAAAACAAAGGACCTTGAACCAATTACCGCTTCTATCCCCGAGAAGACCGTAGAGCCGGAAAAGGCACCTGTTACACCCACCGAGCCCTCGCGGCCGCATGTGGCTGAGCTTGCTGTGAGGCAACAAGCGCAGGCGGAGGTTCAACAGCCTTTGTCGGAGGAGGATGAACGGGCGTTAAATATTACCGAGAAGGATCTACAGCAATACTGGAGGAAGGAGGAAGGGAAAAGGAGAGGACCTCGGGGTTTGTGCTCCGCTGATACTCCCGGTGTCCGCGTTGATTCATGAATCAAATGCTGATAGTATACGGTCACAGTTCACCAGGAAGATCTCACGATGCACGAGAGGATCTTGCGACACTTTGATCTTTCTAGCCAATTTGGGGTATGTTTGCTTGATCCCTTACATAATATATCCCTTTTCTTCCAACGTTCCCTGCCGCCATATGAGATCGTTTATCTGACTAGCTTAGCCATGCATCGGAATCGCTCGTCTGAAGCGGTGGAGACGCGCAAACTCGTTGGGACTTAATCCACCAATTGAGGTCCTAACTGTGCTTCTCAAACAAAAGGATGATGCGAAACAGAGGGCATATGTGGATGAGCTTATGTCTTGACATTATACAATATAAGACATTCCCATTGTGGGAAGAATGATTATTGAAGGAACATGGCGTTAGGCTTGCTAGTTTCAGCAGGGTGTTGGGAATTACTGTATATAAATATCTTTTGTTTGTGGTGACCAATGTGTTCACATCGTAGGGTGTGACCGGAGACATAATCGGATTTTCTCCTTCACTCCTTTTTATTACGCATCTACATATCCTACTCACACTACAACAGCTTCCATTCTCTTAGGCATGTGGAATGGGAACATTGAGAGTACCCTTTCTACAAGTCTCAATAAAAGAATTCAACAAAGGGTGAGATAGACACTCATTCCAATACAAAGAATTCTTTCTAAAGCAGCAGCGCACTAAGACCTTGGGATTTCATAGGCAATTGGTAGCATCTTCATCATTCGCCTCTCCATTCAAGACATGTTACATCCACTGAGTGCCACATTGCACAAGGTCTTAGTCTGTGTCATACATTGCGGGTTGGAAGAAACCTATCAGCAAAGTCCCGACGCGGTCTCACCGAGTTCTTGTACTCGCTGTCTACGTGTTTTGATTCGTCACCTGTCACACATTGACAAACGCTGTGATGACTTCGCCTTGTTCTACTTTGGAAATACGGGTTACCTCTGTCTAAACTTTGGTGTTTCTACAGCGCAGGAGTGGCAGCGGGAGTAAAATTACATATGCAAGACTCACCTGTCGAGGGAGTCTACAACTCGAATTGAGGCCAGCTAGCAGTCAGTTTCTACAACGGTAACTGAGGCTTTTCTTCTTTGTTAAACATCTTGGCGCTTAAAACATCTACCAAAAAATGGCAGTGGTACTACCTCGGATTACTGGAATTCACACTTGAGATTTCCTTAGATCTTGATTAGCCAGGTATCAAGATTGCTTGCACTAATCTTGCACCAACGATATGGCTAATGTCCTTTTCAAGCTCAATGAAGATTTAGTGCTTAGCTGCAGGACATCCTGGTGTAGGCATACGTATGCCTGCTAGATTTATAAGGTCAAGGGGGGCAAAGGCTAGCACAGCCAGCGTTGATTATGTCCCTGTGCCATACGCTATATCACTTCTCAACGGTGTACGGAGTACGTATTGTGGCAACACTAATTGCACCAAGGGTGCACCATCTCAGCGGCCTCTACAGGGTTAATCTATTTAGGGTCCAAGTTGAATGTCACCTGGCGTTAGGATCCAGGCACGATTGGATAGACTCATCCCGTCTACTCGTTGTAGAAGCTTGTCGTCGAATAAGCTCGACTCTGAGGTTCAAGACGCATGTGATGCCATTGACTAGACCTGGTGCAACTGTCCTTCAGGAATTATAAAAAGTAGCCCTCCCTCGGTCCCTATCCTCGAGACCTGCATCTAGCTATGTTTCTTACCATACAACTGCCGCTCGTTTAAACGTTTTTACACTCGTTTCAATAGTATACAGTACAAAAAAATCCTGTTTATTCTCTTTTGCATAGCCTCTTGATCGTTACAATGCAGCTCCCCAAGGCTCTCATTATTCTCTTCGCCGGCCTCGCCACTGCTCAACTCAATGTCCCGCCCTGCTCAGTAAAGCAACCATATCCCACAAGAATCAACCGTTCAAAACTAACCACAACCCCCACAGCTGCAATGCATTCTCGGCGCTCTCTCTAGTGACGGCTGCACAACCCTAACTGATTTTGCCTGCCACTGCCAAAAGCCCGAACTCGTCGAGAAAGTGACTCCCTGCGTCCAGAAGTCCTGCGGCCTCCCCGAGCAATCTGGTCCGTTTCTATCCGATCTCATGTACCCCATAAACCAACCCAACTAACTAACATGCAAACAGCCGTCTCAAAGCTTGTCGTCTCCCAGTGCTCCGCCGCGGGCCATCCTATCACAGTCCCCAACCCAACAGCCTCAACAACTAGCCAAACAACCGCAAGTTCCTCCGGATCAGGCTCTAGCCAAACAGGCTGGACCGAATCAGGTTCCACCTCAACAGGAACTACTAAAACATCTGCCTCCGGCAGCGTGACTATCCCGACCGCATCGTCAAAAGTTAGTTCGACACATAAAGGTTCGTCCACCGCCGCTGGCTCTTCTTCCTCTCCTCACGGCTCCTCCTCTACTCCTGGTGCGTCCTCCTCGCCGGGTGCCTCTTCCTCGAGTGCTTCCCCCTCGGGCTCGAAGTCTTCTGGCGCACCGTCCGGTACATCGGCAAATCCGACGCCACCTCTCAAGACGAACGGTGTTTCCCATGTTACCGGTAGCTTTGCCGGTATGGCTGTCGCTGTTGCGGGCTGCTTATTACCACTTCTGACTTGTTGAATCGGGACTCTCCTCGGTTCTGAGAATGGGTGCATACATTTCATGATATGATTCTTGTTGGTGATAATAGTCTATGGGCGAGGTATGGGGCTTTGTAATAATATACTTTTTAATTTCTTTGCTTTGTTTACTCTTTTGCTTTTGAGTGTTGTTGGGACTTGTTTACTCGGGAATGAGTAGGGCGAGATTTAGTCGCTCTCTGACCTGACTTGCTCCCTGTTTTTCGTTGGCATGGAACTTAATTATTTGATTAATGAGCTTTTAATGAGATATGCGGTAGTACTGGTATTATCTGCTCTTTTAGTTCGTAGGCCCTGTAGGCGAAGTCCTAGAGTATGAAGTATTTCCTTTTGCGTGTTCCTAGGATGGTTGGTAACACATGGACAGATACTGGACGTCCTTATTGGAGAATGTGTGTGTGGAACAGTGAAAATAGTATAATCTATGAGGACTAAAACCAAGACGAAGAGTAGTGATAATGCAATAATGCCTATGTGCATTGGTATGTCCATAATGCTAACGCCACCGTACAAGACCATTAAAAGATAATTAAGCTGAAAAGTGAGAAGTCTATGGGACCCATAATCGCACAAATCCTCCAACTTCCTGGCGACAAGTCACACAACTTCCAAAATTGTTCATTGCAAGGCTGACCCTGCACTCTTCGCACACGCAGAGGCATCGACAGGGCCATGTAATGACAGAACGTGGATTTGTTTGGCAGATAACACACGGTGGACCGCTCGGGCCTAGCCCCGAGGCGCCTGATTCCCATGACTGTTCATCGCCACAGATGGAAGCGTTTGAGCGGCGAGAGAGTATGAGTTTCTCAAGAATTTCACTCTCCTCTTCCACGGAAGGCTTTCGTTTCTCGGGTCTTTGTTTTTGGACCAACCGAGAAGACAAGAGAACCTGCGCTCTTTCATGCTCCAGCTGTTGCTGGAACCGACGACGTGTCAGAATTCGGCCCTCTTGCCCGGCAGCGAGGTGGGCAGCCAAAATGCGTGCCTCCTGTCTACTTTCTTGATCGCGCGGGTCGAGCAATCGAGCGAAAGAGCTAATGTCCACCAAGGATTCTTGCACAGGCGTGCTTTCGCGGGAGAAGCCCGGAGGGTACGGATTTTCCCGTGTTGGTGTGCGGCGACCATCCGATTCATCCTCCCACTCAGAGTCTGTTGTTGTTGTTGACATTGAGACAACACTGGTCGTGTCATCTATATCATTTTCAGGAGGCGTATAATCCGAGCTCACATCCTGGTCCCCCCAGGAGCCTCCTGCCTTCCACCAGCCATAAAGCTTTTCATCAAGCCGCAGCTCATCTAAGTGCTCCCAATGCATCGTACTTGATCGCTCCCTCTTCCTCATTTCTGTTTCTACATCGAACTCGTGGTCTGCTGGTAGCATCAACTCGCCAGCGTCCGTCAGGATCCAGAAATCGAGGGACTCCGTCTGTTTGTTCTTTCGTTTCTGGGGCCCACTCTTGCGGGGTCTCACTATTGTTTTCAGCCACTGCGGCCGTGCGCCAATCCCGACTTTGTTCAATAGTTTGTCCAAGCCATACGCGGCCCATCTGAAGAGGAGATAAAAGATACCACGAAAGAAAGCAAAGCCATGGTAGCAACGAGCCATGCCCCGGAAAGCTCCAACACCACCCGGGTTAGTCTGGGGTCGGATGGGTCGGGATCCATTCTTGGGCTTCTCGATCTTCTTTTCCCGGCCATATCCACTTTCCCACTCTGAGGACGCTTCAGGGATATCGAAGTCCACAGACTCTCCGCCTCCGAATGGGACATCGCTAGTGTGGCTGACAGGGTTCTGGGAGGCCCGTCTCGATTCGATTTCTGCTAATCTGTCTTCCTCTAACCACGTCATACTGCGAGCCACGACCCCCTTTCCCTCGTTGAGGAAAACTGCCTCGCTGGCCGCAGTCAAGGCGGTATATCCAATCCTCAACAGAGTGGTGTAGAAGTCTTCGTGTCTATTGAAGCGGATATTATGGAACTGTGTAGCACCCTGCATATTCTCATGTGCCAAGGCAAATCTCTCTCTAAGTGTCAGGGATTGGGGGGCATCGACATCGACAGGGAGTGAGAAAGCGGTGACGAAGAGAGCGAGCATATAGATTGCAGCGCATGCAATGATACCCGATAGAATCAGCAGATGGGGCACGAACCCCACAATACAGACTGTGGGAAATTTCAGAACCACGTTCTCGCTTCCTACAGACGAGCCTTTCAGTAGACCCCAAGCCATAGTTGACATGAAGCAGATTCCCCAAAAAGCGGTGTTGAACAATCGGTACCGACTTTGTTTACCAAACACATCAAGGACGTTTGAGGCGAGACTATTGCAACATGATATCAAAGCGATCAAAAGTAACTCGGGGGTCACATTCATCCGCTCCAAAACTTGGCCCCTACTAAGCATATGAAGGGTGGATTTGGCACTTTCTCCTAAGTCGTCTTTGCCAGCACTTTGTTTTGGAAGACCAAATAGTCCCAGCCCGAGAGTCTGGCTGATTGTAGACTCTGCTTCGGCAAACGCGAGAGAGTGTTCGAAAATAGACATCCCGGCTTCCGTAACTACAGCCCTTCCTTGTAATGCGCATGACAGTGTCTCGACAAAGTGACTCAAGCACAATCGAAGAAACACTGGCCAGAGAAGCACAAAGGATCCGTACGAAATATCCGAGGCATTAGCGGGGCGACTCATGTGGGTCGCACTGCAAGACTGCTGATCTGTCTCCCATGGCAAAAGTGTGCAGCCTAAAGAGTATAAGAACCCTCCACTCCCGGCATGGTCAAACAATAGGCGTTTCCCCGGCGTACCATATCGAATGAGGGAGTATTCTGGGGACGTCTGGCAACGAATTGCGCGGAGTAAGGAGTGAATCTGAGATATAAAAAGGAGGATGGGTATAATCCGTAGAGCCAGCCGCCGGCTCCAGTTGAGATGGAGGTGTCGTCGAGTAGACGCGTATATAGTTATCCTGTTTAGGATAAGAGCCTTTGATGTATTAGAGCACATTGGTCATGGGAACTCTCCGACAGGTAGAACCTCACCACCGTGAAGCAAGCCAAAGACCACCGACTAGTCAGATAGGAAAAGAAACCACTGAACTTGACAACAGCCTGAAAGATATCACCGATATGATAGCTAGAGTCGCCCTGTGTAGCGGCGTCAATAATGCCGTCTCTAGCAACCTCGGCCGCTGTCTGTGTTGCTTCTACCATCACATCGCCCCCTGGTCCCGCAGCTGCTGAGCCCCCAAAATAAGTTGCCATACTCGGTAACCCCACCACCCTGTTGACATGTGTAGACAATGCAGAGAGACGACGAAATGGGGCGGCGAGCAGTTCGCGTGCGGACGAGGACAGTACAGAGGTCGCGGCAGCCGGAATCGTCGTATTGAGAGATTGCGCAACGGACGTACTCGTAACAGGTACATTTCCTGCCTCCTGTAGGATGGACATGACTAACGACTCAGTTGAACGGCACCTTCCGGCCTGCTCGAGTAGATCCGAAGGCGAGGTTCGAAGTACCGGACATTCGTGGCGGATGAGATCATGCGTTCGCGTTTCATAGGCTTAACCTGACGAGCACAGTAAGTAACAGAGTTAAATGGTGAAACAATATAAGCGGATCATGTCCTAGAACATGATGCTCCAGATGTTTAGAGGATAGCCTGGAGGGCCGCTCAGTTGCCATCTATCCCACCCAAGCCGAAGTCCGGCGCTAATCCACTTAAGGAACATCTGCTGGTTCCGCACGTGCCTCGACGAACAATTCTATACAGAATTTTATAGAGTCGGATTGCCTCAAATGTAATCAAACTACGGTTGCAGCAAAATCATAGATCAAATAGTCAAGTCATAATTCATTTCATAGCAGTACTTTATCATTTATCATAGACATTGACAGACCCTGCTATATCCGTCTAAGTTGAATGCACGACCCCCTCACAACTTGTGCATTTCGCTACGGCTCCGCACTCCGTCGAAGATGCAAGTATTATCCAATGGTACATACTGCCTTGTGATCACCTTGAGCGCCTCCTGGGCGACCAAGCCACCGGTAAGCGCGGAGATATTATGCAGCTCGCCACCTTCCGTCCGGCGTAATTCTTGAGTAGCTTCTGAAATGCGCTCCCGTGCATCTTCATCGACTGCAGATGGGTTATCCCGCGTGAGTGCAGAGATAACGCGATCAGTCTGCGCATTCCATGCCGCTTCGTCATCAAGTGATTCGCCGGTGAGCTTCCCTTCCTGAATGTCGGTCACGACGTTGTCTAGAACCTGAAAGGCAAAGAATATTGGGATGAGAGATTCGGGGATGCTTATGCTGTCTCGAATGGCCTTTATGGTGGATGGGTCCCCGTTAATCTGGGGGATATTGCGACCGTGAATAACCTTGATGTGAGCGGCGTTCTTGCAGAAAATTTCGATATCCTTCTCTGGGATTTCACCTGGCCGTGATCCTAGTTGGGATTCAATTCTTCTCACGATTCTCGAAACCTCCTCTACATCCTTTCTCGCCTTGGATTTGTAGATGTTCTGAAGAGATACATAGTCTGCCGACTGGGCTTTCATATCGGGCAATGAGCCGGGGAGAGGTAGCACATTGTTCTGCTGAAAAAATTCACGAACAGCGGAGGCGATGATCCAAAAATCAGCCGAATCCGCTCTAGGGTTCCTGCATTCTTCCATTTCAAATATTTCACCGATTGATCTGCGTAATTCAAAGGGGTTCAGCGATTTCAAAACTGCCGCAACGGCCTCGTCATAGTTCTCTTCGCCACCTTCGGGGTTATTTGTTCTTGCACTAGAGCGCACGAGCTCTCTAAACTCCGATTTCTCCTTGTAGTTTGACGGAACGTTGCCTCCATGTGACTCCTTCCACTTCTCGAGATAGTGAAGAAGTAGTAATAAGTACGGAACATGGCCATGTTGGTGGTCATCCAAACTGTCTAAGTTGCTAATGCAAGCTGCTGCTTCCGCTAGCTCTGGCCAGGGGTTGAGCAAACGAAGGTCCTGCGTGGTCTCCGGATCTGGATGTGTCTCTGCTATGGGAAACAAGGCCGGCAGTTGAAGTGAGAATATGGAGTAGAACCCGACAGAGCGCGTGTATAGTACTGGGATATTTAGCTCTCTAGCAGCCTTGCAGAGAGAATCCAAAGAGGATCGTTTCATAGGACCAGATACCAACACCAGCCTATGCTGTGAGAGAAAATCTGAATCCTGCTGCAAAAGCTCTTCAATTGACTAGAAATGATTTATTAGCATCTAGTTTTCATCGCACGCTTAAAGCTCGCTACATAATCTATACCTTTGTTTGGAAGTCCCCGTTTACCTCGGGGTTCAACTCTTTTAGCAAACGGCAGGTCTCCTCGGCCCTAGATTTACCTAGACTCTGTTCTTCAAGAAAAAAATTGACTCCAAGATCCGCTTCGGTGACAAGCACAGGATCCACGATAGTAAACCCTCCTACTCCAGGCAGGACGAGGTTCTTCAGCGTCTCGACACCCACAACGCCTGATGCGCCAGTGCTCTGCTTGCTCCACGGACCATCAGAGTTGACCAGAAGGACACGGGACTCTTCTAGAGCTTGCTGTCCACTTGCAGCCCATAGTCGCAGCTGACGATCATATTTTCTTTCTTTGGAAGATGGCCCAGTTAGGACACTAGGGAAAGCTCCAGTCATGAGGGGCGGCTAAGTGGAAGGAAAAAGAGATGGATGGGAATCGAGTCTCAAACACGACGAAGAAATTACATCCAGTCCTAAGCCGGCAGTAGGACCCCAGATATCTAACTATCGCCAAATATGCAATTTTTGTTGACAATCATTCTGCAGTAATCCGTGATAGACGCTACAGCACACGTGACCGCCGCACAGAGGAAATGGGTCCGTGCATTACAGCCTGAGGCTTCAAAGGCAGTATGACGACACTGCCCCACCAATAATAACCTCCTGCACCACGGACTATGTTCGCAATCATATTACCAAACTGCTAGTTTACTAGAATACAGAACACTATGTCACTTGTTTGAAAACCCCTGTAAATGCTTCATTCAAAAGGCTGGCGCTGTAGGTGCTAAAAGACTCCGTGAAAATATAATTTGCTAGGAACAAATGCGGGGGCAAACACAAGGGCAAATACAAGACATTCTACTAAAGAGCGCAGATGTCAGCCCTAAGCTGGACATTCCTTTCCGCCAGGCCCAATATTTGGATAAGGGACCATGTTCACTAGTATTCGCATGTACAGAGGGTTGTTTTCCAGCCGTGTGATAGGAGGCAAATTTCAGCAAGGAAGACTCACTTATTCAGGTATACGATCTCAGCCTGTATTTTGTGTTTGTACACTTCTTCCTGTCCTATATACGTTGTTAACAATGACTGTAACGTGCCTATATCTGGGTTTCCACGGTATACACAATGAGTTTCTTTTACTAACGGGAGGTTGTTTACGAGATAAGAGCTACTAAGGGATGGAAGGAAAGACAAGTTCCAATACTGTAGGGCTGAATAGGGAATATAGTTGTTAGGATTGTTGGTTTACTATGCGGGAATTGGAATTTTCGAACTTGCCCTAGCCAAATGGTTATTATTGTTATTCTTCAGATTAGTCACATATAGCAAAGGCAAGGTGGCCGAGTGGTTGAAGGCGCACGGTTCGGGCGAACTGTACTCTCCAAGCTTCACAGAAAGTTTCCGTGTCATCAACTTGGCGTGGTCCGACAGTCGTCAAGGTTTTTATCTCCCCTCCCTTTCTCTCACTCTTTCCGTCCTAGACAAAAAGCAATGTTGTCACCTTAACCCCCCCTCCCCCCTGCTCTGCATTCCTACTCCGTAGGTACACAAATTGTATGACCAACTAAGTCCAAGGGCGATTACTCTGTGTCATAAGCTATTCCTGAACCGGTCCCTCTGGCGGATGCACGATTCGCCGTATTTCTATACTTCATTCATGAACCTCTATCAAAATTATATAGCACATTTTCAGCTCCCATTAAGTTTTGTATCTTAAGCTGCTATCATTCAACCTGACTCATGGAGTTAAACCTATTCATCCTACTAGCCTCTTCACTAGGTAGAACAACAACTTCATGATTTGTTATACAACTAGAATATCTGGGGGGAGCTGCGGGACGCCGCACCGGCGTTTGATCGGTGTGTTCACGGGACCTGAGCTCCCGTACGAAGAAGGCATGCTCAAGGCCCACGGGCACACTCTAGCGATGCTATCTGTCAATGGAAATAAAGAACCACAGCGCCACAAAAAGGCGCCGGGACACCCGGCTGGGTTCTATGAGGCTAAACTTATTTGAACACCCGAGCTTTCTCTGACAGTAGATTATCCAGTACACGTTCCTCTCTAATGAGTGAATGTCGCATCTAGTTTCGAAGGAGTACTCTCGATGATGGAAGAGTATTCTGCCTAAAGCCTGAGATATTTGGCTCTGTTGCAGCACAACGAATCTCTCTCTGCAGCCTTCCAATAAGCCACCTGTACGCCGGAGGATTCGAATACAATGTTGCAGTAGGCGTGCAAATCTGCTAGATTTAATTCTTCATCTTGTTCATCACAACCATCCATTTTGGGTCCGGGAGGGATGTCATATCCAGAAGCTTCCAGTTTCCGGAGCCAAGTAAATATCGATGTTCCCGGTCTCTTCGCGGAACTATGGGTGAGTGTCAATTCGGGCTTCTATGAATTCCTGGAACGATGACTATAAAACCGAGGTATGACGGATCATTATAAGGTAAAGCTTCGAGTGATTTAGGCAATATTTCACGAATCTTACAAGACTTCAAGACACAGACCGTATGAACCAAGTAGAGAGGAGACATTCATATCAGATTACCCGTGTTCATCCCGCAGAGAGCGTAGAAGACAACGACAGTAGCTAAAGTACATCGCATAGTATGCAAAGGAACCAAAAATCCACGCTTAGACAATAGATGCAAAATAATAAGGGGAAACAATAGCCCAAAACTAGAGAGACAGTAATCTCAGACTATCTTCACTGCGTAGGTGGCTCTTTTTTTAATTATTTTTAGACGAGTGCATGACAAAAGCTCATGATTTGCGTGATATAATACAAGACCCCGATTGGATTATTTCAACCAGCCGGAAAGTGAACGAACAAGACATAGTAGAACCGATCTAGTTCTCCCGGATCTTGGCAAGGAGCCTACACAGAAATTAGAATCGTTTTCTTTCAAACCATTGGCTAGGGAATGGAGAGAAAGGGAGGGAGCGTACTCATGGTCCCGGAAGAGGGTGTACTCGTCCTCACCAACCTTGACGGAGCTGCCACCGAACTATAGATACCGTTAGTGTCTGGAACTCGCTGGTATTATCGCCAAAAACAAGTCGGATCCATTTGTTGCTCATCGGATGGCTCCGGAAGCAAACCAAACGAACCCGAACAACGTACCTGAGGGATCAAGACGTGGTCACCTGGAGCAACGCTCATGGGAAGGCGGGAGCCATTCTTGTCGAGGAGACCGGGGCCAACGGCGAGGACCTTAGCCTCGTTCTGCTCCTTGACGCTGCTCTCAGGGAGGAAAATACCGGAGGCGGTCTTGGTCTCGGGCTTGACGCGCTGGACCAGGACACGGTCGAGGAGGGGAGCAAGGCTCTTAATGCTGCGGAGGAGAGACTATTAGATACCATTACGTTAGCGATTGGTTCCGAAGACGACTTGGGAAGGCGGAATGTGCGAGATAGCGGACGGAGTTGAAGTCGGGTAAATGGTGGGAATAGTTCAACCGGAGCTGTCTCACAACACGTAACCATTGCGAAAACGTACCATTTGGACGGAAGTGATGTGGAAGGGAGTTAGATTAATTGGAGGATGTAGACGATGAGCGAGAAGGACGGTTAAGGTTGAAGTGTGGAGAGCAAAGAGGAAGAAGAGGAAGAGGAAGGCTGGGGAAAGGAAGAAAAGAAGATCTCGACTTAAGTCGACACGAGAAATTTCCAGAATGCCAAGACCGACAGCTTAACTTCCCTATCGAGTTGCCGCTGCCGAGGGTATAGCTTCAACTCTTTCTGGACCGGTTTACTTTCTTATTTGGCTCAATTGCATTTGTTTGGGGGTCACATTTGATTTTAGTGTCCACGAACCTACCTTGAGGACCTTTGAAGACTCAACAGTTAGATTTCTGTCGCTTTTCGCTTCATTCTATGAACACCACCCGTACAAGAGCTCCATTTCCCCGAGCAACAACACTCTCGCCTATCGGAAATGAAGAAATTCGTGGTTAAACAATTGGTGTATCTCCCTTGTTACACATTGAACTCCACCAGACCAAACAATTCCAGTATGCTACACAGCGCATTACAAAGATTACAACGTAACATAAACATAAATCCAGTAGCTTTTTACCACCTCCTACCCCGTCCCCGTCCCCCTCCATATCCACCTCCAAAGCCCATTTGGGGTTGGCCACCACCTTGATTACCATAACCAGGCTGGCCTTGCTGTCCGCCGCCTGCGCCGGATTGACCTCCCATCATGGCCTGAGCGTGCTGCATAAAAGACATCGGGTCCATAGAGGAGGGATCCAAGCCCTGTGCCATCATGCTCGTTAGCATACCCTGCATCATATCTGGAGACATGTCTGGCATTCCCGGCATGCCAGGCATTGGCGGTGGTGCGCCGCCTGGACCTCCAGAACCAGGTTGGGGGCCTCCTGGCATCGGCGGAAGCCCCATGGTCAAGAAACTCTGCATATCATCCAGTTGTCTCTTCTGATCGCCGACTTCCTTCCGTAACTCTTGCTGTTTTAGGACGTAGCTTGCCCAGGTGAATTCATCGAATCCGTAGTTGAAGTAATCGGAGATGTCAGAACCCGGTCGCCTCCATGGCTTATCGTCCTCTGGAAAATCTGCATCCATGTCCGTCAACAAAATGGGCTTGCCGGTGCTAGGATGGATTGGGTTGGCATGAATGTCGATGTTCGACGCGTGGACAGGGGGGTATGCGGAACCCGGCTTCTGCGGTGCAGCAGGCCGTGCACTGACTGGGACCGGTGTTGCGGGTTCAGCTTTGGGGGTCAAGGAGGGCGTGGCTTGCTTCGATAGAGCGGATGAGTCTGCAGACGAAGGTCGCTGCGACTCAGCGCGGAGACTGGCATGACGGGGGTGGGGACTGGTTCAAATGTTAGACAACAAAGGCCTTTGCCGCGCTTTGTAGACAAACTCACGCTTCTGGTGGAGGCGCATCTAGAGGGGCTTCCGTGATGATATTGAAGTCGTCCTAGTCAGGGTTCCTATCAGAACGAACGATCGTAGAAGCATTAGGACAAGCATACATCATCCTCTTCAACCTCTATCTCTTCTTCCTCCTCCACGTCATTCGGTTCTTGCTTGATGTTGCCTGGAGCGCTATAGGCTGGATTGTGGGATGGAACAACCGGTACTGCATCGGCAGGGTCATAAAGATCATCGTCGTCGTCGTCCATGATTGAATGATTCTGCATTTTAGGAATTGAGGAACGAATGAAAGAGAAAAAGAGGAACAAAGCTGTTTACGGCGGATATCGCATCTAAGGTCGAGTTTGTCTTGTTTGCTTTGCTCCTGACGGACGTTCTTTTTTGCCGACTAGGAAATAGCAAATCGTAGTTGGAGTTCTACCTTTGTCAAAACTTGGTCTATTGTTAGGGAGACATGACTCTTCATCTTTTTACGCTTTACTATTAAATCTATCCCTTCATAAAGACGTGCGTGCTTTTCATGTTAAATTAGTCCGTTTAGCGTCTTTCCCCTATGAAGCCCATACATCTACTTTAAGTGCGGCGGCATGAAACGCATCACTGTATCCTCAGTCGACTTGGAAATATACGCAATTATTCATTTAGAAAGCCGAATAGACATGTCAATCAGCCATTTAATCTCAATCTTCAACAACAATGTGACTTTCTCCATAACTGATCTTCTTCATCTGGTTCTTCGGCCGGGACTCGCCGGATTGCCGCAGTCACGTGCAACAGTACATCAATTACTTCCATATTGCGATTTGTGATTTCAATCTATGTCATATATCCATTTGCCTCACATTAAAATCCAACAAAATGTCTCACTCGGAGCGACTGAGCCATAGCTCGACTCCCAGGTCCTTTACGAGCCAAACAGCCTCTGCAGAAGACCTGCTCAAGTCACAGACAGTCGGTCTAGTCCATCTTTCTGATTTCCGCAAGCGTCGCGCAGAGGTTCTCGAGCAAAAGGAGCGTGAAGCACATGATAAGTCACTTGGACGATTCGCTTCTGGTAACTCCAGAAGCGCGACACCGTCGGGGGGCGATGTGACCGATAGGTAAGCCAACGTCGCGTTTTAAACTCCTGTTTCTAGGCTGATCGCAACATATTAGCGCATCAACACGAAGCGACGGCCCTCCGAAAAAGAAGAAGAAGAAGCCCCTAGCGAAGAGTAAACTTTCGTTCGGAGATGATGAAGAAGAGGGTGAGAATACCGGGAACGATTCCGCAGCCAGTATACCACGATCCGCTTCAAGAACGCCAGTTGATACCGGCTCTTTACCATCTTCATGTCGGATAACGCCAAATCCAAATGCTCCACCTCCACCCAAGGCCATGACGAAAGCCGCGTTGAAGGCAGAGGCTGAAGCGCGGGATGCCCTGCGCAAAGAATTCTTAGCGATGCAGGAAGCTGTTAAGAACACGGAGATACTAGTTCCATTTATCTTTTATGACGGAACGAATATACCCGCCGGAACGGTCAAAATCAAGAAGGGTGACCCAGTCTGGTTGTTCCTAGACCGGTGTCGCAAGGTGGGCGCAGAGCTGGGGGTCGGCGGTAACACCGGTGCATCAAAGGGGCGGAAAGACAATCGCCGCGAATGGGCAAGGGTCAGCGTCGACGACCTAATGCTAGTGAAAGGAGAAATAATAGTCCCACATGTATGTGATCCTTCCCATGCGACACTTTTTTATAACCAAGGTACTGACCGGTATGTAGCATTACGAACTCTACTATTTCATTGCCAATCGCATACCCAGCTTCTCGCCTGCTGGAGGCTTGCTGTTTGACTATTCCAACAAGCCTAATGCCGCAGCTAGTACCGATGATGACCCTCTACCGCAACCGAATAGTGGACAGTTGGAGGGTTTCGATAAGGATCCTGCGTCAACGAAGGTCGTTGATAGACGGTGGTATGAACGCAATAAACATATATACCCTGCCAACCTATGGCGAGAATACGAACCAGGGCCAGAGTTCGAGGAGAAGATGCATGCAACGCGACGCGACGCTTCAGGAAATGCTTTTTTCTTTTGATTAATTATATGATTGGAAACCAAATAGATAGCCATAGACGGTGCGTTGATTGAATATTGTATATATTAAGATACCCAGCAAATACCAGACATCACAAAAGAGAATATAGTGAGTGGCCTTGCTTAACCCTTTGGTCTTACAGTTAGTGTCTTCTGTCGATTTGCTGAGTTGTAAACGCATGTGGTCATCTAGCTACGGGAAACCGTCCGCTAACCATTCAATTCTTCCCAGTACCCTTACACATCACCACTCTTGTCACTCGCATTCAAGAAACAACAGTTTCAGTATGGACTTTTACCTCCGATGCAATTTGCTCAAATGCCAATGTCAGTTGAAAGAAAAGCTGTTGTTACGACTTGTTTGTACGTCCAGCCCGTCACCCGGAACACTTTGGTATCTCTGCTCTACACCCTTTGAGGTTGTTAAAGATGAACACTTCAGGCATATTTTCTGTCCCTCCTGTGCAGACACTCTTGGCCTTTCGAATTCTACAGCTAGCGCACGTCATTGCCCAGCATGTCAGACTATCCTCGTCAACCCGGATGATGCCGTCCTAACCGTCCTGAACCCGACGGAGGATTACAAAACCAGCGTACTAAGGGACTGGACCCAAGCGCCATAATGGAGTGTGCAGGACGTGCGTTGCTCTTCTGGACGTACCAGGCAACCCAAGAGATGTTTGTGCTGCTAGTCACTGCTCAGAGCCATTGCACACTAACAGACAGAAGCTTTAGGAATACATGGCAAAGACGCTCACGGAAAAATACACCAGTTTGAATACGCAGATGAATAAAGTGATTCACAATGCTAACACGGAAATCTCCACTCTACAAGTAAGATTATCAGTTTCGTGCCAATACCCACCAACCAGCTAGAGCTCTCATCTGACTAAGAACTAGATATGCGGGTGACGCATGAGTAGCTTCAAAAGTAGAACCAAGAACTCGTCGACTTGTACCGAGATAAATGCAAGAAGTTTTCCCACATCACAAATCTTTATAACTTGCTGAAGTCCCGAGCGATGCGGTCCCATCTGCAGACCGCCGCATCGGACTCCGTTTCCCAGGCACTAAATTATCTAGAAGCGACACGCAATGGCCATTCAACATCAGCTTCAGATAGGCCTCCGGCTCCACCTGGCCGCCAACCGAATATCTTCCCCGTTAACTAAGAGGGAGTAGAACAGTTGCACCGGCATCAACGAAGCGGTACCGGTAGTTCTAAGGGGGTAAGGGGGGTGAAGAGAGGAGCAGACACAGCAGCAATGCTTCGACCTAGCCGGACAGGAAATACAAGGAGCCGTAAGTCATATATTCATAGTTTGCTAGAAAATGTTCTGATGTCCTTGTGAAAGAGGTGCCTGCGACACCTCAACACCGAATGCGCCTCACGGACCCATTACGTCCTTCCTCGAGTATGTCCCATTTACCACAAGACACCATTATACTTGAATGATTTTGACCAAATCCCGATTCAACCAATACTTGCATGGATAGCCACGGGTTATTGAGTCGTGATGATCCCAAGTTACATGCTTATCATCAAGCGAGGAGTGGGCCTTCAGGGGCGAAACCATTTTTTGACAGGATGATGACATAGTTGGGATATAATAGCAACAGGAAGTACCGAGTATGAGCCATGCAGTCATTACTCTTTCTCACAGACTATTTTGCTTCTCCTCTATTTTCTTTCTCTTCGCGTTGTTCATCTTCCACAGTGTGTTCGTTTTACTATATGGAGCGTACTTGACGAAGATATATATAGGCCTCGATCGCCAACAATATTATATACCCGCGCCATTGTACTTTTTTGACAGCAATAACATTTAAACAGGATCTCTTGTGAAATTGATAGAAACCGTCTCAAAGTATCTCAAGTCAAAGTTGTTGAAAGCCCTTCATTGTATGCAGGCCCTTTATCTGCTATATTTAGCGATTTCTTTATCGGCCGTTTGCATGAGGATATGATCATGAGACTAGATTCAAAGAGGCCGTATTCTCTTTGT